>MU225302.1:142267-152689 GCA_018584345.1 Thuja plicata | reverse complement strand
TTGGGTTGTAATTTATCTCAGCCGTTGATTGAGAATTGATCTTGGCCGTTGGTTTACCAACGAGGGTAGTATAAAAGGGGGTCTAGGGGCATTTGGAGAGACATCAATCACATCACACCAACACAAGGAGAGCATTTGCAGTGTTAGCAAATGAGTTTGCAGTGATAGCAAACAGTCTTGCAATGTTAGCAAGGGCACAGTGATAGCGTTGGGGATAGCAGTGAAGGAATATCAGCAGGAGGAGTTAGGAGATTGTCTAAGTTCTGCTAGTGAGAGGTAAGGAATTTTGCATCTCTTAATTTGCTGAAGATTGATATATATTTCTCATCCGCAGTACTGGTTTTCCCTTCGGGGTTTTTCCAGGGACGATTTGTCCAAAAATATTGTGTTCTTTGTGTTGCATATTTCTTTCCGTATTTTTATTGGTGAAGTTGCAGTTGTGTTATTTTTTGATATTCAGCTGTAAATTTATTTTCAGTAGTTAAATAATCTTTATGAGATAGGAGATTAATAATCAGTGACTGCAATAGGAATTTTCACACTGGCAACTCTTCCACCCCTTTAAATCCCTAAAGCTGAGGACATCAAGTAATACTAGTTTTCTCTAGACAACATAGATGTGCAAGGGTCAGCAATGATTTCAATCTTGGACATGTTATTGTGATTCACTCTAGATGACGTAGATGCCCAAGCGTTGCCAACGATTTGAACCCTGCATAGTCATGTATTCTGAACTCTCAAAGTCCTACTAGAGTAGATTGTGAAATTTGAAAAGAATCAAGAAATTCAAACAACAAAGACAAATACAGAATAAAACATAAACTCGAAGATTTATCGTGGTTTAGCAAAATGCCTACATCCACACTTGCAGAGAAATATTATTATTAACTTCTTTTAATCGAATCCCAATTACAACAGCAGAAATAAATATATATTAAAAGAGACTCTTCATAGGATATGAAGAAGTTGAGAATGGACAAGCGAGGAAAGGAGGAGAGAAAACCCTTGGGCTTCACATCCCAATAATTTCCCACTTGAAGACCAATGTTGCTGTAACCAAAGACTCCCCTGCTTCCTTTAGTCATTATGTCTAAAGAATGCTGAGAGAAGCTCGGCAAAATTTGAACTTCTCTCGGGTAACAACCTTTGTGAGTGCATCAGCTAGATTCACCTTCATATGAATCTTCTCCACATGAAGCTTGCCTTCTTCAACCAATTGGCGAATATAGTGATAGCGCATCTCAATTGTGTTTGGATTGATGCTGCAAGGTGTGATGCTTAGTCATAAATATGGCACTACTACTGTCAGAAAACAAAGCAAAATCTGTTTGCTTCAAACCCAATTCTTTGAACAAAAGCTGCAACCATACCATATCCTTGGCCCCATCGCAAAGAGCCATGTATTCAGCCTCTGCAGATGATTGAGCAACTGAATGTTGCAATTTATAGCCCCAACTTATCGCTGCCCCGACGAAGGTGAAAACATAACCAGAAGTGGATCTACATTTATCTAAGTCACCACCAAGATCGGAATCCACAAAAGCTTGCAAACATGCCTTATCCTTGCCAAAACATAAAGCAAAATCAAAGATACCTTTTAAGTACCTTAGGATCCATTTGACAACCTCCCAATGAGGTTTACCTGGATTACTCATATATCGGCTAACTACTCCCACTGCGTGAGAAATGTCTAGATGAGTGGAAATCATGGCATACATAATACTCCCAATTGCATAAGTATAAGGGATGTTTTGCATAAAATATTTTTCCTCTTGGGTTTTAGGACACAATTCAGCTAACAACTGAAAATGAGAAGCTAAAGGTATGCTAACCGGCTTAGCTTCTAGCATCCCAAATATGTCCAATACTTTGTCAATGTATTGTTTTTGAGATAACAAAAGTTGTCTCTTATTTCTATCCTGAATAGTAGTGATTCCAAGAATCCTTTTCACTGCTCCCAAATCTTTCATGGCAATTGTTTCTTAAGTTCATGAACAAGCTTCATGTTAGTGCCTATAACTAACATGTCATCTACATAAAGTAAAAGAATAACAAATCCACCATTAGGTAATTGTTTGAAATATACGCATGGATCAGCCTCCAAGCAAATAAACTTATGCTCAAGCATAAATTGATCAAATATCAAATACCATTGTCTTGGGGCTTGCTTGAGCTCATATAGACTTCGCTTCAATCTGCAATAAATATGCTCCTGGCCCTTTTTAACAAAACCTTCAGGCTGAAACATATATAATTTTTCATCAACATCTCCATGAAAGAACGTTGTCTTTACATCCAATTGTTCAAGCTCAAGATCCCAAGATGCAACTAAGCCCAAAACTGCTCAGATGGTAGTCATCTTTACTACTGGAGAAAAAATTTCATCAAAGTCGATACCTTGCTGCTGTGCATATCCTTTGACAACTAATCTCACACGAAATCGCTGTCGACCTCTGTCTTCTTCCTTCAATTTGTAAACCCACTTGTTTCGTAATGCTCTTTTATTAGGCGGAAGAGATACCAAATCCTATGTTTGGTTTTTTAATAAAGAATCCATTTCTTCTCGCATTGCAGCCTGCCATTTATCAGAATTCTTATCCTTCATTGCCGCTTTAAAAGTTGTTGGCTCCATTTGATCAGAGATTAAAGCCAAAGGCTCTACTTCTTCTGCGAACAAGAGCTCACAATCAGAGAATTTTGATGGAATTTTTCTATGTCTGGTAGATCTCCTTAATTCAGGAATTGAATTAAATGTCTGATTGTTCTGGTTTGAACCAATTTCTTGTTCACAATTTCTTTTAATTACTTCTGAAACAGAGCAATGTGTATCACTTCCTTCTAGCTGATAACTACTTCCATGCTATATGAATCCTTGCACACCCTCTGTTTGTGTTGTCACTGTCACGGGCTGATAACAATTTCCATTCGCTAAAACGTGATGGTTGTGTTCTGTTTGCAAAGGCACGGGATGAGGTGACTGTGTGGCTGTCGTCCAAGGAGAGGAGCGCGTGATAGTGTCTTCTCTGCTCAACGCAAGAGACAATCCCTCCATCTTGGGCGGTGAGGTGTTTGAAACCCCCGCAGTGATTGTCTTCTCTGCTTGTGAGGGAGGAGTAAACCGTGTGGCTTCGGTTGGGTTTGCACGTGGGAAAGGGGAGGAGGCCACGTCCCCCCATTGTATGGAATTTGGATTGGCAGGGGCAGTGACTCCCAATTCCTCAAAACCGCGTGGAGTCACTCTTTGACTATTCTCTTCAATCCGCACACTTCCTCTGTCCAAAACAAAGGAAGTCTGATGTCTCTGCAGATTATGAGACACGCTTTGCTCGGACTGTAGAGAATCGTGCTCATTAAACAAAGTGTCTTCATCACTGCTGGGTTCTTGGTCATTGGCGTTCTCAGCCATAAATTGATGCACAGAGGGTGTTGAAATAAATTGATACATTTTTCCTCCACTATGATTACTTTGCAAAGACATTGGTCGAGAAATAGTATTGTTTTCAAAAATTGAAATTGGAGCATAATCCTTTGTTGATTTTTCATTTTGATTTTGAAGAGTTGGAAATATTTTCTCATTGAAGACTACATCTCTGCTTCGAATTATTTTCTTAGTCATCGGATCCCATATGTGAAAACCATATTGATCTTCTCCATAGCCCACGAAGATGCCTTTCTGAGTTTTGGAATCTAGCTTTGTCCTCTTTTCCTTTGGGACATGAACATAGGCTTCACACCCAAATACCCAGATATGTGAATATGAGATCCTCTTTTCTAGCCATTCCTCTTCTGGAATACCGAAATCCAACCGAGATGAAGGGCTTCGATTGATCAAGTAGACTACTGTATTGCAAGCTTCCGCCCAAAATTCCTTGCCCAAACCGGCATTAGAAAGCATACATCTAGCCTTTTCCAAAATTATTCTATTCGACCTCTCGGCTGCTCCATTTTCTTGAGGTGTGAATGGAACAATTTTAATTCTACGAATACCATTATCTGCACAAAAAGAGTCAAATTCCGAGGAGCAAAACTCTCCACCATTATATGTTTTTAGCCATTTAATCTTATGTCCAATCTGATTTTCAACCGAAGCTTTAAAAATCTTAAATTTATTAAATACTTCAGATTTCTTATGAAGCATAAATATCAATACTTTCCTTGTGTAATCATCAAGAAAGGTAACAAAGTAATTAGCTCCTCCAATAGAGCTTAACTCAATTGGTCCAAAAATATCAGAATAGACAAGTGCTAATGGTGTATCCTTCTTCTCATGTCCAGGTTTCAGAAAGCTTACCCGCTTTTGCTTGCCATAAAGACAATGATTGCAGAATGGTAAATCAATGGATTTTAGGCCCAGTAGTTGTTCCCGCTTGTGCATAATGTCAAGGCCCTTCTTTCTCATGTGACCGAGCCTTTGATGTCAAAGCTCTGAATTGCTCTCCTCAACTGTCATGGCAGATCCCACTTCACCAATATTTTCTATTATGTAGAGACTACCAACTTTATCCCCTTTTGAAATAACCATGGAACCTTTTGTAACTTTCCATGCACCCTTTAGAGAGGTAAGAAAACCTTGAGAATAGAGCTAACTCCCTGAAATTAAATTTATTTTCAATTGAGGAACATGACGAACATCTTGAAGCATCCATTTAACACCTCCTTCTAAGCACAACAAAATATCCCCTTTTCCAATAATTTCACAAGCCTTATTATCCCCTAAATAAACTTTGCCAAAGTTACCTTCTTGATAATTTGTGAAGAGGTTCGTGCATGAGGAGGCATGAAATGATGCACCGGAATCCAATGCCCATGAATTTGAGGTAGTATCACTTGTAGACAATATCAAGGCACCATCCGCACAATCATAAGTTGTGTTTTCTTCTCTGTCCTGGACTTTCTCTTGAGCCTTTTTGTAATTTCTACAATCTTTCTTTACATGACCAACTTTACCACAAAACCAACAATCACCATTCCATCTTCTTGACTTTGATCTATATGCAAATTTTGATCTCCTATGATGATTATTTCTACCCCTATTTTGACTTTGTCCTCTATTCTCGGTACTTACTACTGTCAAGGCTTCTCCGGATGAAGATTCATCATTCTTCCTTCTCATGTCCTCAGAGAGAAGAGTGGTTGAAACTTCATCAAATGCCAACTTTTTAGAGCTTGAAGGCGTAGTGCTTATGGCTTTAACGACACCATCCCAGCTACTAGGTAAGGAGCATAAAAGAATAACAAATTTGCTTTCATCATCTTGTTTCATGCCAACTGAATTTGCTTGGCTGATTAATATGTTGAATTCATTGAGGTGGTTTGTCATGGTTCCACCTTCCCTCATTTTTAGCTTATACAATTTCTTCCTAATGAAGACTTTGTTAGCAGCTGAAGCCATCACATATGTGTTGGCTAATTTATCCCACACCTCCTTGGTGGTTAGCAAATTTATGACATTAAACAAGACATTGTCGGACAACGAAAGAAAGATTGATGGTCTTGCCTTTTTGTCCAAGATTTCCCAGTCTTCATCTTTTAGCGAAGCTGACTTCTTTGTTTTCCCTTCTAAAGCAAGCGAGAGATCTTGCTTGATAAGCAACGATTCTATCTGTACCTTCCATAGGCTGAAATTTTTGCCTACGAATTTCTGCACTTTTGATTCCTCCATTTATTTCAAAGTTTATCCCCAATTTCCAAATTGTTGGACAAACCTACTCTAATACCAATTATGAAATTCGAAAAGAATTGAGAAATTCAAACAACAAAGACAAATACAGAATAACACATAAACTTAAAGATTTATCATGGTTCAGCAAAATGCCTACATCCACACTTGTAAAGAAATCTTATTATTAACTTCTTTTAATTGAATCCCAATTACAATAGCAAAAATGAATATATATTAAAAGAGACTCTTCATAGGATATGAAGAAGTCGAATGGACACGCGAGGAAAGGATGAGAGAAAACCGTTGGGCTTCACATCCCAACATAGATAACCTTGATATTGCTTCCAAATTGTCACATCCCACCACATCAAGAGTATTCAGTCTCTCTAGCTTCTTTAACTCCATTTCTTTCAGCTTATTCATCCTAAAAACATGCAGTGATCGAAGTCTGGGATAAATCTCTCCACAAATTACCATACCAGCTTGGAGATATATTGAAGATATCCAAGTTGTAGGGTTTCAAGGCTATTCATGTGGCTGCTTGTAGAAGAGTCCAAATTATTTGAATCTCTACCTATGCTCAGATCAAAATTTCCATTGAAGAAGCCAAAGATGTCTAACCTTAAATTCAATGATCTAAGACTATGCAGTTGTTCAAGTGATTGCACCAAGGATGTTGTATTTGTCTTATTTAGTGAATCATTTTTATTTTATTCTTCCAAATAACTGATTTCTATTAAATATGGAATGCAAAGAGGGAGAGTCCTTAATCCATATCTTTCTCAACTTGAAACATGCCTGACATTGACAGTTGAACAAAAAATGAATTGGTTCTCAATAGTTAACAATCTTCGCTAAACAGGTCTTAACTTTCAGCAAAGAATAGCAAAATACCTGGTTATTGGTTTGCAACTGTTGCTGAAAACTGCTCTACAATTCTTCCATGTTGTGAACACTTAAGAAGAGAAATTTATGTAGAGGAATCCTTGAAGGAATGTTTTTTGATAAATTGTCACCTTCCTTATCAATTTGAAGCCACAGGAGGCCAGTCTCAGTTATAAAATAAGTAAATTTTCTCTTGAGGGATGAATCACACAATGAATGGAAACACCTGCCCTTTATTTCTGCTAGGATTCGCTTAAATCCTTTTGCTTCCTACATATAACAATTAGAGTTAAGTGTGATTGGCTAAAACACATAAATTGAAACTCTTTTCAAAATATTTCTATAGTTTCAATTAATAAAGAAGAAAAACACCATAGATCTCAGGAATTTTGGTCACCAGAGGCAAGGAGGGCCCAAATCATCTGCTACTTGTCTTCCCAGATCGCAGAGGTGATCATGCATATCAAATTGTTGAAATTAATTGTGCATTTCAACCACTTCAAGAAGGCACTTATCTTGCAGGGTTTGAAGTGCATGCTCAACTGTCCAACCCGACGCCTTCCAGATTCTTATTGCTTTACTTTAAAATTTTCTATAGACTTCTTATTGAAAAGACAAGCTATATCTATAAACATCTGTTTCTCCTATCTATCTAGACCATCAAAGCTAATTTTCAGTCTTTGCAGTATGTCCTTAGGTTGTAATAATAACCAGGCTACCAAAGCCCATAATGCCATCAGATAATAGGGCATCTAATTGGCCTTCATGGTTGATATCATCTAGGGCAATAAGGAAATGCAAAAGCTTTGCCCTTCTCACACAATGCTCAAGTTGACCTATTCCTTTAGCAGTATCACAAAATTTTTGGTCTTCATGAAAGACTAGATCTTTAAAGAGCTTATTTTGAAAGGAATGCAAATCACGTCTACCATATGATTCTCTCACATCAAAGAGAAAGCATGATGCGTTGTAACTGTCGTAGAAAAAATATCTGTAAAACTAGAGAGAAAGATTAGTAGCAATGAAATCAATCAAACAAATCACTAATAAAAAAAAAAGAAAGAAAGAAAATAATCTTAAAAAAATGAATATTTAATTAAAAAAATTGTATTTCAAATTTTATAATAAAAATAAAAAATTTCATTCACGTATCTTAGTTTTCGGATATGAATGAAACTGTTAGGGAAGAAATGAGAAGTTAATAGAATAATTGTTTTCTTATTTGGGGAAAAGTAAAAAGCAATCTCCAAAAAGGAGAATGCTAGGAAAGGCAGGCGAATGTTAATCAATCAATATTGTCATTCCTTATTCTGATTATCACGGCAAAATGGGAAGACAGAATGCACTCCACGCATAATAACTTGCCAATCTATTAATACAAATGCAACTAAGTATAACATTTGGAGAGGAAGAGATATAGTAGAGATGGAGAGTGAAAGAAAAGCGTTGTTAGCGTTGGTTTTGGCAATGGGGTTTTCTCTGGTGTCTGTGAGTGTTTCTGCATAAATTGTCTCCTCCGTCATAAGCAAGGATGCCTTTGACGCCATTCTCAGTGCTACAAAAAGTTCCTATTCTGGAAAGAAGTTCTATGCCTATGATAGTTTCATCCAGGCCGTCGATGCCTACTCTGGCTTCGGCACAACCAGATCTTCTAACGACGCGGCCAAGAGAGATCTTGCTGCCTTTTTCACCCATGTCACCCATGAGACTAGATCTTTCTATTACACTAAAGCTATGGATGACGCAACGAAGGATTACTGCGTTGAAAACAACACTGACAAATGGAAATCGTGAGTGATTGCGAGGAAGCAAAGGAAATGATATTCACTAATACCCAAGAGGAGGGAAGCTGGCGAATTCTATAATTTGGGGAGATCAGGGTGCTTCCACTGAATTGTTATGAACTCCTCTCAGTTTTTCTTGTTTAGACTACCTTGAGTTGGGCTGGGTATCTTTCATGTCAGGAAAGATTCTGGGGAAGTGTAATTGCTTCATGGTAGGGTGGAAACGCACTCCTACAATATTCTCGCCCTCATGTATTGTGTGTAGTAGGTCTCTGGAGCTCTTGTCAGGAAGGTCGTCATGTATAGCATATTATGGATCTTTGTGTTGACCATTGGTCTATTGTATTTATATTACACTATTATGGCAGTCAGTCGATAAATCATGTAAATTTTTGTTTCTTTGTAAGTTAAGATCTTATGGTTGTTGCACTTCAATAGTTTGGTCAAGTCTCTCTTTTTCTTTTGTTAATTCGACAAGTTGGTCGCATAATCTGTTCAATAGTTTTTGGTCGAATCTTATTTTTCTTTCTTTGAATTTAAGGAAAATCATTTTTTTTTGTCGACTTGTACATTTGACATTTGACTGAGTTGACCTACCTCCCTTGTCTTGTGGATATTGTTGATGTGGCATTTCTTTTGAGGATGCAGTCCTTACATTTGGTATCAGAGCTCTGGGTTCCACTCTAGGGCCTTGAGTTCGCTGTGCTTAGTGGTGACCCTTAGTCTCACAATCTGTGTAAGTCAACTAATGCTTAGTCAATGTACATAAGTGATAGTCATATGTGTTGATCATTGAGACTCCTAGGGTTTGTCCTAATGAAAAGGAAAGGATGACTCTTGTGTTGAGTTATACAAGTGAAAACAATCACTCTCAAGACATTACCTCTTATGTGTGTGTGTGTGTGAGGCTTCTTGGTTGTCCTTGCCTTCTCTCTAAACTATAAATATGGAAATATTTCTGAAGTGCAGAGAAATAGACATTTAAACTGAAGTGTATCATAAGCCCTTGGACAAATGTCCATCAGCTATCTCAAGACGGGAGTGTGGCTCAGGCATTTTTCTGCCCAACCATAAAGCCTTACACTTCCTTGGGATTCTTCCTCCTCGCAAAATTCCCAACCCTGTAGCCTATAAAAAAAACAAAAGGTAGGGGGTTTCTGGTGCAGCCGCAAAACTAACTACTAAGTAGAGTGAAAAAGAAAACATCACTTCTACCCTTCCCTGTTTTGCCCACATTCAGCACCCTCACTAGAAGGTAAGCTTTCCAGTTCTCATACTTAGTAAAATGATGCAACTCATGCATATCATATATTTTATTTTCATGCAATAATGCATTAAACAAAAGTATTGAAATCACACAAGTCAGCTAGTCAAAGGAATTATGCCTTTCATCATGGACAATTGCATACATCATGTAAGTAATCACATAATTTGACCCAACTGGTCAAATGAACATACTACATAAGAGAAAAGGGTGTTGACATTCTGTCAAGAACACCAATAGTGTATTAACACAAAATAATTCTAGTCCATTTTCATCAAGAGATGTCGACCTACTCGTCGAACATCGAGTGTATCAAAATAATACATCAAGTTCAAATACCTCAAATATAATTTCATGCAATGCCTCATGCATAATAATCCATATGCTAGTAATATCATACTAGGGCCATAAAATGTACCCTTCTCATGGAATCTTTCATCTCAAGAATATCCATGCAGTGCTCCTCGTAGTATCAAAACTCACATCAATACTAATTATTTCATGTAATGCATATTTTGTTGAGATTGAAGAATGTCAATCTACCCAAGAAACACCTGCATGCAAAACAACTGCTACGAGAATGAAGAAGACAGAAGAGAGAAGGATCAGAAGCTATGGCGGCCGATAGGCCAGAGAATGCAAGAACATGTTGACAGAAAATGATATTCTATATTCAACAATGTAAAAATGATTTACAAACTCCTTTTTGAAATACAAAGAAGACAATCCTTATAAAGGATGTCGAAACCCTAAACGGGCAACTGCTAGGAAATAGAAACTTTCCTAAAACTAAAGAACCTGCCTAAGTGAAACTTAAGCACTAAAGA
>MU225302.1:88896-119479 GCA_018584345.1 Thuja plicata | reverse complement strand
ATGCCTTCATTAATATGAAGACCTTAAGCCCATGTCTCTCCCATGCCTTATTAATGCCTTAGGCATTAAAGGCTCTTACATGTTCATTTATTGGGCCTCCTGATTCATAAATGAACCTTGTCCCCCTTTCTCTCTCTCTCTCCCATTCTTCTATAAATAGAAGCCTGTTTTGAGAGCAAATAAGCCTTCACTTGAGATTAGAATTGCATTGTTATGCTGTCATTTTCATTCTAGAATTACATTCTATTCCATTGCATGCTAGTTTGTTAGTTCTTATTTCATCTTTTATAGTTTAAATGCATGCTTTTATCATCATTTAGCTTGTTTTTAATTAAAATCCTTCATGCTAGGTTGTATTAGTCACTGATTCAATAGCATATTCTGAGGGCTGATATGTTGTTGGTCACACTCCTCCTAGTTAGAAGGCAATAGGTCAGTTTTAGTGGGTTTCCTATGTTTTTCATGTTTTCACTAACCCCATGATGCTAATATAATGATCTATTGAGTGTTTGTGTTGATTCTAACAGGTACCCATTTACACACACACAATTATGTATACAACCAATTAGACTATATCAAGTTGACATCAATGAAAATACAATACATTAACTAATTTAATGTCTTGTATTAACTTTCTGTAGCTCGGTGATCATCAACTTAACATCTTCAAACATTCAATCAGTCATGGTTCATCAATCTCTCCCATTAGCATTGATGGAAATACACTATATACTACTAATACATTATGAAATATATCAATTGTAGTTCATCAAACTACCAAATTTATTGTTTTATAACTAATACAAATGTCTGGCTCTCTGTAAGCTCTTCTAGCTTAGATTTGATTCTTGTAGAGTACTTTATTCCTTTCACTAGATAGATGTAGAAACTTCTGACTCTATCTCTCCCTTTGTTGTAGAATCTTTTCTCTGATGTTTTCTCTCCCTTTGACTGTTCCTCTCCTTGATCATCTCTTTTTTCTTTGACAACAATATGTTTCATAGAATACTTCTCTCCGTTAGAATGTATTCTCTCCCTCATGATGTTTTTTAATTTGATGGATATTTCATATGGATATAATCTCTCCCTTAAGTTATCTCTCCATCACAAGTTACATCTCTCCCATCTGGATATTATCTCCCTTTGACAATAGTACCAAAGTCTTATCTCTTTATTTAAAATATTCCTTGAATTTCCCTTTCCATCAACATCATAGCTTTAGCCAATTACTATCTCTGGTGTTCGATGCAGATAAGTACCTTGTTGTGTATAGATGTATCTTTCCAGTCCTTGTCTTTGCTTGCATCAACATGAATGATCTTCTGATTATGTGTAGGCTGATGCAACCTCCTAGTCAGCTTAGTAACTAATAGACAAGGTTTGGACCCCTAGTCTCTTTCTCAAATACTCAAATGTATCTTTGGGAAATGGCTTGGTGAATATGTCTGCTAATTGTTCCTTGGATTAAACATATTCTAGTATCACTTCTTTTTCTTGCACTTGTTCTCCTAAGTAATGATACTTGATAGCAATATGCTTAGTCTTAGCATGCATGACTGGATTCTTTGATATGTTTATTGCACTGGTATTATCACAATAGATAATCACTAGTTCAAGAATTTTAATATTCATACCTTCCAGTAATTATTTGATCCATGTAATATTGGAGTAGTAACAAACACATATTATGCTTCTGCAATAGATTGTGAGATGCATCCTTGCTTCTTGCTGATCCATGTGACAATTATGTCACCCATTAAGAATGCTCCTCCAGTTGTGCTCTTCCTGTCATCTAAGTTTCCAGCCCAATCAACATCTATATAGACTTGAAGCTCAAATTTTCCCTTTTTGTTATACCAGAGATAATAGTCCTTGGTATTCTTTAGATATCTCAGAATTCTCTTGACAACAGTCATGTGTGATTCCTTGGGGTTAGTAGAGAATATTGCAACTATTCCAACTGCATGTGCTATATCTGGTCTAGTATGAACAACATACATTAGTTTTCCAATCATTGATCTATATAGGGTTTGATTTACCTTGTTTGACTTATCTTTCTTTGTCATCTTACATCCAGTTGCCATAGGTGTTCCAACTTGCTTGGAATATTCTATCTTGAATATCTTCAACACTTCCTTGATGTATTTGGATTGTGTGATATATATGCCTGCATCTTGTTGAAGAATCTGTAGACCATGAAAGAATTTGATCTCCCCAAACATAGACATTTAAAATTCTTTTATCATTTCATTAGAAAATGATTTACATAACATATCATTACCCCCAAATATTATATCATCAACAAATATTTCAGTAATCATAATATTATCATCATAATCTTCTTTTAAATAAAGATTACTGTTTTCACTTGTTCTTACAAACCCAATGCTTATGAGATAGGAGTGAAGTCTTTCAAACCATGCTCTAGGTGCTTGTTTAAATCCATACAAGGCATTGTGTAGTCTAATACCATGTTTTTCTTTTCAGAATCAACAAACCCTTCTAGTTGTTCAATGTATACCTCTTCTTCTAGTATTCCATTTAGGAATACAAATTTGACATCCATTTGGTATACCTTGAATCCTTTGAATACAACATAAGCAAGTAAAATTATGAATCCTTCTATTCTAGAATTGGGTGCAAAGATTTCCCCATAATCAATACCTTCTTCTTGTGCATACCCCTTGCTTTGTTCCCTGTGACTTCTCCATTCTCATTTAGCTTATTTCTAAATATCCATTTGGTATTGATGACATTCTTGTCATCTGGTCTCGGTACTAGTGTCCTCGTCTTGTTCTTCTCAATCTCTTCTATTTCTTCATTCATAGCACTGACCCATTCTTCATTTTCTAGTGCACTATTAACAGATTTAGGCTCAAAATAAAAAATTAAACATCTTGTATTTAGTGACTTACTTCTTGTTCTCATTCCAACCTTGTTTTCTCCTATGATCCAGTTCTGTGGATGGTGTTTTCTGACATACTTGTCAAGTATCGGTTCATCTCTTTGTTCATCATTATGATCATCATCTTGACCTTCATTCTAATCTCCATTGCTCGGTACATCATCTTGAGCAATTTCCTAATTTCTGGTATTTGCAGCCTGATGCTCAGGTACATTATTCTGTTGCTCGGGAGTGATACATTGTTGCTTGGGCAGAGTGTCAGGTTCTTCATTGTAGAAAAACATGTTGTAGTATTCCAACTCTTTTATGTTTTCCTCATCATTTTTCTTTGCATATTCATATATTCTAACATTTGCACTTTCAATAATCTTGTTAGAGGATTTGTCAAGACATTTATAAGCCTTGATTTTGGTGGAATACCCTAGAAAAATTCCTTCTTCACTTTTGGAGTCAAGCTTTCTATTTCTATCATCTTTCAAAATATAACATTGACTTCCAAAAATTTTGAGGTAACTTACATTGGGTGTGTATCCATACCATAGCTCACAGGGTGTCTTTTTGGTGTCTTTCTTCAATTGAACTCTATTCAATTTGTAGACAACAGTACTGACAACTTCCCTTCAGAAAGTTTGACTGATGCTTTTCTTAATCATCAGTGCTCTTGCAAAATCAACAATGGATTTGTTCCTTCTTTCAGTAATCCCATTTCGCTATGGTGTTCTTGGTGCAGAAACCTTTCTTTTAACTCCACACTCATTGAAAAAGTTAGTGAATTCATCTGAAATAAATTCCCCTCCTCTATCTGATCTTAAGAATTTCAATTCCTTACCACTTTGTTTTTCTACAATAGCTTTATACCATTTAAACATCTTGAATGCTTCTGATTTTTCTTTTAAGAACATAACTGTCATCATTCTAGAATAATCATCTACAAAGAGAATGAAATATCTATCTCCATAGTAACTCTTTGTTTTCATGGGTCCACATAGATCAGTATGGACCAATTCTAGAAAAGCATTAGATGTATGGGTTTTCTCTTGAAACTAGACTTTGTCATTTTACCTTTTTAACAATTCTTACACATGATATGGTTGGGCTTTGACATGCTCGATAAGCCTCTTTCCTTTTATTACTTATCTTAATCATGTTGTCAGAATTCACATGACATAATCTCTTATGTCACAACCATATGTCTTCATTTCTAGCCATTAAACAAGTGGTTTTAATATCATCAAGATAGAATAGGTTACCTTTTGTGTGTTCACCAGTTCCGATCAACCTTCCCGATTCATTAAAGATCTTTGCCTTCTTATTCTCAAATCCTACTTGATGACCTATGTTATTCAGTTGTGAAACACTCGATAGATTATAATTAATTCCTTTTACCCAAGATGCATTTTCACATTTGATCAAATTATTTAGCATTATGGTTCCTTTATCTTCAACTGGACAAGGTGATTCATTACCCATTCTTACTAATCCACCATTATAATACTCAAAAGTTTCAAACTTTTGTTTGTCATTGGTCATGTGGTGAGTGGAGCCACTATCTATAATCAAGGCATCATTCTTACTAACCTTAGATATGAGTGCAGTATCAACTTACCTTTCTTCTTCATCAGAATCATCATTCATGGCTAAATATACCATCTCAATATCTTCATCAGATTTGATGTCAATATCTCCAGGTTTTTTCTCATCCAAGCAACAAGCTTTCTTCCCTTTATCCTTGTAGTCTTGGGTATCTCTTCTGTCAGATTGTCGATTACTTTGGTAATCTCTGTTGTCACTTCTGTCAAACTTCTTTTCATATGATCTATCACTGCTTTTGTCTTATTTTCTTTTGTTAGGACATCTAGTAGCAAAGTGTCCAATCTCTTTACAATTAAAACATACTAGTGGTAATTTACCTTTGTATCTAACTTTGCCTCTCCGAAATCTTCTAGCCATTAGTGCTTCAATCTCATCAAGTCCTTGGTCATCACTATCATTTTCACTATCATTCCTCATAGTGTGTTTATGACTTGACTTAATTATTTTCAAAGAAGATTTGAATGTGGACTCTATAGATGGTAAGACACTGTTATCAAAGTTATTCATCTCAAATGAAATTAGTCTACCAATCATACTATCTAGAGTAAAATTATTGTTTGTTACTACTCTCATTTCTTGTATAGCAGATACTCTAATAGCATATAAAGGTAGTAAGGTTCTTAGGATTTTACTTACCACTGTCTCTTCCTCAAGTACACCTCCTACTCCTCAGATAGCATTGACTACTTCTTTGATTCTGTAGCTATGCTGAGTGATATTTTCTCCTTCTTTCATCCTTAGGTCGTCAAACCTACCTCTTAGGCTTTCTACCTTGGCTCTTAGCACATTATCATCTCCTCCATGTACTAGCTTCAATTTGTCCCACATTTGCTTTGCATAGGTGCAGGTTTTGACATCTTCAAATTCAGTATCAGAGAGTGAGGAAGCAAGCTCTATCATCATGCAATTGTGCTCATGCTTTTCTCTCAATTGATCAAGTGTGTGAGGTCTTGTAGACAACACATATTCAGTATCCAAGTATTGAGTAACATCATTTCCAATACCTGATACGTAAAGTCTTATCCTGCTTTTTCATGATGCAAATTTGTCCTTGTTCAACTTGGGCACATCTCATTTTCTCATCTTGTGATATTTTTCTTAGGTCTTGAAACCTCCCTTATAAGCACGCAATCTCTGATACCAATTGTTAGAATAACTAAGAGGGGAGGGGGGTGAATCAGTGGCCTCAAAAATATTCTAATAAATCAACCCAAAAATTTAGTACCACAATTATAAGCCTCTAGTTATCTTCAGTCCTACAAGATGTATGTCTTGAAATAATCTTAACAAATAACTATTTCTTGGAGTTCACTGTTAAACCTTATTCTTAAATTTTACCGAATAGAAGTCTAGCATTTACCGAAATACAGTAAATAACTTAGTGTTTACCGATCAATCATGTTGTAGTAATGTGTAAAGAAAAACATGAAAGCAATGACTCATAAACACTTTTGACACATGGATTTTTAACGTGGAAACCTTGTTAAGGGAAAAAGCACTTGGGAAAGGTAACCCAAAATTTTCACTCTTCTGAAGTGAGCTTGGTGAAGAGCCAACCCTATTAAAGGTTACAAATACACTGTTAAGTGTGACCTTGTTAGAGGATTTATCACTAACAATTAATCACTTGATATCTGGCATTTCACTATGCTATTTTCATGAATTAACCTTTTGATACTCCTTGGGATGTATCTCAATATATAAAGGATTTGTTTAGATCATGCCCAGTTAAGAAAAAAATTTGATCCAATGGTTAAACTGAAATAGTATATGATCTATTCATACATACAACTTAGACTTGTAGATTTTTAGATCTATTGTAAGCTCATAATACCTGTAGACACCCAAAAATGGTTTGAGCCCGCTAGTCTACATGTTTTAACATTCTTAGCATTACAATTGAAACATTGTTTTGCGACCTAATTATTCGTCTATGTTGCGCATATGATCTTTATTATATGACAAAATTATGTCTTTCATCAATGATTAAATATTACAAAAAATTTCAATTATTTACTAATATTTCTACTCTCTTTGTCAAATTGATCATTTTCCTAATTGATTTTGATCAACCCTAAACCGATCCTATTCGATCCTAAACCAATCCTATTTGATCCTGAACTGATCCTATTCGATCCTAAACCATTTGAAATCATCCTAAATCATTCCAAATCTATTATATTCTATTCCTAATCATTTTAGAATTGTTTGGACTCGTTCCAGCCATTCTAGGGCATTGTCCAAGATCATTGATGCCTAATTAACTCAATTTTCAAATCGATCAAACCCTTTTCTAAATTCAACCAATCTTGTCATCATTCCAGGAGCATTTTCCAAATTCATCGATGCTTTGTATCCCTTTTATCAACTATTTGATAACATTGTCAAAGTTCATCGATGTTATGGTTATCAATCTATCATTATCAATTCAATAGCATTGTCCAAGCTCACCAATGCTATTTCTGATTATTATTATTTCCAGAATATTGTCCAATTTCATCAATGTTTCCCCTTTCCTATTTCAAATCATATGGCGCCATCAAAGTTCATTGACGCTATTCAATCATTTTCAAACATCATTATTTGGGCGCATTGTCAAAGTTCATCAATGCCTCGAACCTATCCTAATTCTATCACTATTATCCAAATCAATTCAATTGTACATTAATACCTTCAATTTGATCGATAATTCACTAATCTATCCTCTTGGGATGAATAACATTTAAGGTTTGTCCCTATTCTTTGTGAATAAATCATATTTATTCATTCTTATCCTAAGTCTTCACAATTAATTAATTTTTAATTAATTAATTAGCTAATTCTAATTTATGGGATTTTATAATTTCATAAATACTAATTTTGATTTGTGAGGAATATTGATTTATCTATTGAGTTAAATCCTCCTAATCTCACCTAATTTTTCATATCCCTTGATTGTGAGTCACATCCCTATTAAGGTGCTTCATGATATCTTCAATATCTCCTTATTCAATTTCCCCCTAATCATGATTCCAAAATCCTACCTTCTTTTCCCTCCATTATGCATTCTAATTCACCTAATTTATTCTCATTTTCTATAAATTGGGATGCATTCCTCTCATTCAAATTTGAACCACTATCTCCTAGTATTCTCAATATCGACTTGTGATTTTAAATTCTTTGTGCAATTTTGTTATATTCAAAGAGAAACATCAAATCTACTCTATGGTGAAGAAAGGAGAGCATTTGAGCATCACTTGAAGGGAGTTCTTATGTTTTATTGCATATTATTTGTGAACTCCTCTTTCAATGGCTCTAATGTTAGATTAGATACATTAGCATATTGTTTAGGGTTTGTGGTTACCTAGATATGCTTATCATGCCTTTTCCTGGTCTTACATTTGGTTAACCCGATGTGAAACATGCCTAACCAATTACATTTTTGTGTTTTTGTGTATTTTGCAGGTTCTGGAAGAGTTCTGCGCACTTGGTTATAGGTTCTACGCAGGTGGTCACAGGTTCTACACAGTTGGCTACAGGTTTTGCGTAGTTGGTACCCAGACCTATGTAGGTGGTTAGGTTCTATGTATTTGGTTGCATGTCCTATGTAGTTGGCACCCAAACCTGTGTAGTTGGTCACCAACCTGCACACTTGGTTGCATGAGATGGTTTTGTAGGGTTTAGGATCAATATCTACAAGTTTAGGAAGCATTTCTAGCTTTTATGCTTTCTTTTTTTTATTTTCGTCTGTTACAAAGTTAAAAATAAAAATTCTCCTAAACAATGTAAATGAACCCTAACTTGGTTAATAAACCTCACATTTCAATTTGCAAGTCTAAAATGCACTCTCACATCTGATTTGGGCTCTTAAAATGAACTTCCCCTAGTTTAGGGTTACATGCAATCAACGTTGTTCTGATTTCAATCAAAGTTACAATCTAGCCTAACTAGGGGTTCAATTGGAATATATTATGAAAAATCAAGTTGTTTAAGTTGACAAGGAATTTAAAATGAACATGAACATTTTATTTGGGAATCTAAAATGAGCTTTGAACTAGTTTAGGATCAAATGCAGATTTCTTGTTTAAGGTGTTCCCAAATCAGTTTAATGCACACAAAAGATAATTAGGGTTTCAAATTGATTTAAATCTCTCTAAATCAATCATAAATGCAATAATAAATGAACCCTAGTTGTATTTCTGATAGTCTTACATGCTTAGATGTGGAAAATACCTTTGATTATGTAAGTTTTCACCACTTTTTAGGCTTCTGATAAGTTGTTGCGCACTTGGTTGCAGGTCCTGCATAGGTGGTTAGAAGCTACACAGTTGGTACCCTGATCCTACGTAGGTGGTAGCCTGTTCCTGCGCAGGTGGTAAGATGGATGTTTTTCATGCAAATTTCTAATTTTCTCCATTCATAAATCTATTTTAGCACTTAGTATACTAGATTTCTGTGTTACTGATGATTTGTGCAGCATTTTGGCAATCGTGGGATGAAGAATGAATCATAAAACTACTAAATATTTTGATGTAGGACATTTTTTGAAGACCTTGTGTGTCTTGTAAAACTTTCATGTTTTCTTTTAGTAGTTAGAAAAAACTTCAGCTTGGTGCTTAAAAAGAATCATTTTGTTTGTGTCTGAAGTGTCTTCTAGTTTATTTAATCCCTAGGAATTGTATGGATGTATCCTCTCCCCTCACCTTCGTGGATCTTGGGTGAAAGAGAAATCCATGCAAATAATTTAGTGTGGCTACCTCCCAAGTGCTTTAACAGAGCCAATAAGAGTGGATTGCCCAACTGGTAACATGATAAAGCCAAGCCCTTCCGAACCAGTATATAAAAGATGTCATTGTGATTAATCTCAGAGTGAACAGGTGTTGAATATGTTATACTAGAAAGAAGATCTCCCTCAACACCCTTGTGGCGCATAAAAATCTACAAAATGTAACTTTTGTAGGCTGGGAGGCCTCCATAATGGAGCTAATCTGTCGCATGTATAACCACCTGAATGGATGCCCTCACTAAAAACCATGTTGTAGTATCCAAAAACCCTCTATCTGCTGGCGCGGAAGGTCAGAGACTGACTAAGATGTCCCAAACTTTCATGGCTCTTAATAGAGACAATGGTCCCTTGGGAAGTGATTACCCTTTGGATTCGAAGCTTGGTGTGCCTGAGAAGTGAGTGCACTGTAAGGAGGTGTTTGCGCCTCCAAGATTCTAAGTTTTTCGCTACGAGTAGGCATGGCTAAACTTTGGTTCAAGTGGTAACTCAACAGATATTGCCCTGGCTCACCTGGGATGTGGTGAGTTTGTTCCTTTTTACAATAGTCATTCTCAATTATGTGTCTTGCGTGAGTGTTTGAAACTTTAATAAAAGTGACCAAATATTAAAAACACTCTTCTTAAAAAAACTTTCTCCAAATCATCTTCAAAAAAAATCAAATGATCAAAAACACCTTGTCTTTGAGTAAACATATGGAACCTTAAACTTTTCACTTGGAACCTCTTGGCATGCTTGATAGTCTTCATCTTGCATATTCATGTCCTAATATCCTTGCATTTGCATTTCAAAAAGTCCCTTGTGTTTTAGGCCTCATAATAATCCCCATTATAGTCCCTCTTGCATAGGTCCTAATCATAGTCCTCTTGCATACATAGCTCATCTTAGATCCTCACTAAAAGCTTTGAAAAAAAATCCTAGAAAGTATCCAAATCATGAAACATTTCTTTATGGCACTGAAAATAGGATCTTGACTTGGTCCCCTTTGTCCCAAAAATTTCAACTCCCACTTATCAATTGGTCACATTCGACCTTTGTCATGATGGATTTGACCTAATCCCTTTTATCAAAATTGTCCCTTGTCCCTCAATCCCCTTTTTCGAGTAAAGATTTTTATTCAACCTCATAAGGTTATGCTCTTATGTTTGTCTTCTTTCCAAAGATTTCTTGTCAAAGTCCAAAAAAACCAAAAACGTAGTTTCATAAGCCTTAGATTGCATTTCGCATAAGCTCTTTGCATTTCAAAAGTTGCATTTCCAAAAATCCAAAAAAAAATCTTGCATTTACATATAGTAGTCATGTCGGTTTTCACAAGATCTCAAGCATCCAAAAGGCAACAAGATTTCTATCTACCTATGTTTACATCACAACCAGAATCTCAACTAGCTTTCGATCCAAGACAAGGTGTTACATTTTAGAACCAAACTGACCTAATCCATATGCAACCATTAGAAGAAGCGCATCAAACATTTCATGACCCAAGACATGTCACATTTTCTCAAGGACCTATAACCACATAGATGATCCTTGGTATAACCCCAAGCAAAGATCTATGCAACATGGGATATTCTTCAAATACTTCCCCAAATTTTGGCACCATTCAGTGGGGACCCCCACCAACCTTTGAACCAATTTTCATACCTAAGCCACCTGGCCATGGTAGTGTTCCCCTACACCTGAGGAGGAATACCAACAAACTTGTCACTTCAATCAAGTCCAACCCAATTATCTGCAACAACAACCCATGAAAAACATGGATTTTGGATCTTATCAACCTCCTACACCACTGCAACACAATAAAGATCCTGGAAATGCCTCAAGTCCCTCTTCAGATTCTGGAAACTCACACAAAATGTTTGTTTCATTGAAAGATTTACCTAGAGAGGAGATCGAGGAAGCTGTAGAAACCCAAAAAGTTTGGCAAACTCAAGATCCGAGACAATATATCAAAGTAATACGAAGGACAAATCCTCAATTATTCCTGGAATATAAAAATCCCGCACAATCTACTTTGGAAGAGAACCAAGCCTTACTGATTTGGTATAGAGAAAAATGAGAACAAGCCTTCGATGAGTCAACTATGGCGAAAACACAAAAAAGACAACAAAATGATTTAACTGTCGATATTCATCAAAAGGAACAGTATATACGATTGGATAATCCTTTATTTTAAGAGATAGTACCCCTTCCTTCAAAGATGGTGGATGCTACAAAAGTCCCCAAGAAATATCCTCAAAGGATACAAAGGATTGATTTTAAGAATCGCTTGCCCAAAGAACCAAATGAGACGTTCACATTTCCTTGGGGAATGCCAGATGTACCCCCTTTTGAAGAAACACAACAAAGTGGTCCTCCTTTGGTAACACATGAAACATTCCAAGGAAGTACTTCAAATGCAATGACATCCAAAGGACCATTCAACGAACCACCAAGAGTACCCACATTTGATAAATGTCATGTGATTACTACAACTATGCCAAGTACGTCACAAGATCAAAAGAAGAAGAGCATCATTGATATCTCACCAATTCCACCTAAGGTGACTCAACAAGAACATTTAAGACAACAACTGCAACAAGCCCAAGTGGCTCAACAAGCACCACCTATGGATATAGCACAACAAGTGTAGCAAAAATTTGTAGCACAAGTTAACATGATGTCTCAAGCAAAACAATCAAAACATAAGACTTCAAGAATTGGTGGTATACTTGCACCACTCGGAATTCAACAAGATCATAACATGCAACAACAAACAATGCAGGTGGGTCAAGAATCTCATCCTGATACACAACATGTGCAAGGTCCAAAGGTGCAACAAGTGCACCCACAACAACAACAATATATCCAACAATATGTACAACAAAAACAACACACTCTACAACAAAAACATGCTCTACAACAACAATATGCTCAACAAAAATGACAACAACATATTCAACAATGACAACAACAACAATATGTTCAACAACAATATGTTCCGCAGTGACAACAATATGTTTCACAACAACAAAATGTTTCGCAACAACAACAGCATATGGTGCAATCTCAACAACAACAGTATGCACCATGGTATGAACAACAAGTTTCTCAACCATACTATGTGACACAAGGTTAACAATATAATCTTCCACTAATAAATCAGCAACATGTGGAAGATCCTCAATAACATGCCAGACAACAAATGGTGCCACTTCATGACATATTTTCAGAATTGTCAGAATCAGAGATCTCGGAATATAATCAACACTCGATTTCTTAGAGTGTACTCCATGATACAAAGATGACTCTCAGTGTGGTGGTTTTGGCTTTTGGCATCGTTCTTGTGGGAAATAAATTGTATTGCTACTATTGTGTCTCTATTTTTAAGCCTATATTTAGCTCCCTGCATACTATGTTTTGGGTTGATGGGCTTATGGATGGTGTCGAGGATGATTTTGAGGGTTCTCCTTCATTAAGGAAAGTATCAGAGGTGGTTTTTGGTTCTGGCTACCCCAGGTGGACTCAGTGCCTATGTTCTGATGGAAATTTTGTGTTTAGTGGCGACTCTCTAGGTTTTTGGAGAATGTTCTTTGTGTGTTGATGGGTGGTGCTCTCCTTTTGTTCTCCTATTTTTGTTGTGCAGGTTTGTTCTTTTTGTGTAGTATAGACAATGGTTTCTTCTCTTCTAGTGGCTAGCGAATGATGATAATTTTCAAGGGCTCAATTTGGGTTGCTATTTTTGGTTGAGGCTTGTAGCTGGTTCAAGGATTTTTCCTAGCCCCTTGATTTTAAATAGTGTGTTGGTTTTCAAGAGGTGGGCTTAGTACATTCAGTTGACCTTTTCCGTCATGGCTCCTATGGAGGTGGAGCAATTTCCTATCAAGGTGGGGACTATTCTTTTGACTCTTGAGGTGGCTAAAAATTCATTCTGAATCAACTACAATCGCATAACAAGCTCACGGGAAATTGATCAATGACTATAATTGATCAGCTATAATCACATAACAAGTCATTTTGACATTCTAGATCGTCGAATCGGTCGACCATTGAATTAGATCAATTATTATGCGATCTAGATTTAACGGTTGACCGAATCGACTATAATAACTTAATAATTGGTTATGCGATCGAATGGTTGACCGTTCAATTGACTTGTCATTTGATTCTCATTGATTAAGTTTATTATCATTTGACTATAAACTATAAATGATTCTAGATCGTCGAATCGCATAACTAAAATAATTGATCAATGACTAGAATGGATATTATAGTCAAATGAGAATGACTTGTTATGCGATTGTAGTTGATTCTCATCGAACGATTGACCGATTTAGCGATCTAGAAACTTAGAATGGCTTGTTATGTGATTGTAATTGAATCTCATCATTTGGTTAACCGATTCAGTAATGTAGAACCTCGAAATGACTTATTATGTGATTCTAGTTGATTGTCATCAAACGGCTGACCGATTCGACGATCTAGAACCTCAAAATGACTTGTTGTGCCAATGTAGCTAATTCTCATCGAACAGTTGACCGATTCGGTGATCTAGAAACTTAGAATGGATTGTTATGTGATTGTAGATGATTCTCATCAAATGGTTGACCGATTCGGTGATCTAGAACCTCAGAATGACTTGTTATGCAATTGTAGTTGATTCTCATCAAACGGTTGACTGATTTAGTGATCTAGAATCTTAGAATGACTTTTGATGTGATTCTAGTTGATTCTCAATGATCTAGAAACTTAAAATAGCTTGTTATGCAATTATAGTCGATTCTCATCAAACGATTAACCAATTTAGTGATCTAGGAACCTAGAATAGCTTGTTATGCAATTGTAACTGATTCTAATCGAATAGTTGACCGAATCGGCGATCTAGAACCTAAAAATGACCTATTATGCGATTCTAGCTGATTTTCATCGAACGGTTGACCGATTTGGAAATCTAGAACCTTAGAATGACTTGTTGTGCGATTATAGCTGATTCTCATCGAATGGTTGACCGATTCGGTGATCTAGAACGTCAAAATGACTTGTTATATGATTGTAGTTGATTCTCATCAAATAGTTGACCGATTCAGCAATCTAGAAACTTAAAACAACTTGTTATGTGATTGTAGTCGATTATGATCGAATGATTGACTGATTCAGTGAGCTAGAAACTTAGAATGGCTTGTTATGCGATTGTAATTGATTCTCATCAAACAGTTGACCAATTTGGCGATCTAGAACTTCACAATGACTTATTATGTGATTGTAATTTATTCTCATCGAATGGTTGATCGATTTGACTATCTAGAACCTCAGAATGACTTGTTATGCAATAAGAATTAGCTACAATTCCACAACTATCTAGATCACTGAATCGATCAACCGTTCAATGAGAATTAGCTATAATCATACAATAAGTCATTGTGAGGTTCTAGATCATCGAATTGGTTGATCGTTCAATGATAATCAACTAGAATAGCATAACAAGTCATTTTGAGGTTCTAGATTGTCGAAGAGTTTAACCGTTCGATGAGAATCAACTACAATCACATAACAAGTCATTTTGACGTTCTAGATCGCCGAATCGGTCAACTGTTTGATGAGAATCAACTACAATCGTACAAGTCATTCTGAGGTTTGAGATTGCCGAATCGGTCAACCGTTCGATGAAAATTAGCTAGAATCGCTTAATAAGTCATTCTCAGGTTCTAGATCATTGATTTGGTCAACCATTTGATAAGAATCGGTTACAATCGCATAACAAGCCATTCTATGTTTCTAGATCACTAAATCAGTCAACCGTTTGATGAGAAATGACTATAATCGCATAACAAGTTATTTTAAGTTTCTAGATCGCTGAATTAGTCGGCTATAATAACCGTTCAATGAGAATAAGTTACAATCGCATAATAAGCCATTGTGAAGTTCTAGATCGCCGAATTGGTCAACCGTTCGATGAGAATCAGTTACAATCACATAACAATCCATTCTAAGTTTGTAGATCACTAAATCAGTCAATCGTTTGGTCATAATTGAATAAAATCTCATAACAAGTTATTTTAAGTTTCTAGATCTCCGAGTCGGTCAACCGTTTGATGAGAATTAGCTACAATCACACAATAAGTCATTATGAGGTTCTAGATCATCAAATCGGTCGACTGTTCGATGATAATCAACTAGAATCGCATAAAAATTCATTCCAAGGTTCTAGATCGCATAATCGTTCAATCGTTCAATGAGAATCAGCTACAATCGCAGAACAATCCATTCTAAGTTTCTAACTCGCTAAATTGATCAATCATTCGAAGAGAATCTACTACAATCGCATAATAAGTCATTATGAGGTTCTAGATAGTCAAATCAATCAATCCGATGAGAATGAGTTAAAATTGCATAATAAGTTATGTGCAAGAGTGAGCTAGAATGATCTAACAATCTTTAGAGATTGTCCATGGTATTTCAAAATTACATGTCTTTAAGGCTATCTTGTTACCATGTACGAATATGTAACTTAGACAATCTTGTTACCCCATGTCTACTTTGGAACTTATGAGGAAGCAAAATCAAAGATAACCATGGGATTGAAGTCTACTACCATGGAGAGAAAGAGGAAAAAGAAAGTAAATAATATAGTAAAAATGATAGGAGATAGAGAGGAAGATGCACCTCTTGAATTGACACAAGGACTAGGAAAAGATAAGGAAAGTGAATCAGTAATAGTGAAGAAGAGGAGAAAGTAGAGGTGAAGGAACAAAAGAAGGCAGTAATTGTTGAGCCTATGAGTAAGAAAATACAAAAACCTAAGGCTATCTCATCACTTGTTCTTAGGCCAAGAACAAGGGTAGTCTCTACAACTATAGCTACTGAGCCACAAAAGAGGACCCCTGCATGAGGAAAGAGGAAAATTGTTTAGCCTAGGGCAATGTCGAGCCAAACAAAGAAGAAGCCTAGGAGAAAACTCAACTTGGAAAAAGATGATGAAGAGATCAAGAGTGATGAGGAATTTAAGAAGAAGTTACGAGTACAGAGTAAGACACCAAGTGTGGATGCAATATGCCACACCATCAAGAGCTTTGTTGAACTCGCAGATTTGAAGCAAATAAGATTTGAGAGCATGAGCATAGGGGATAAAGAGAAGATAGAAGAAGCTACACTTGAGATGCTCTGCACTTTCAAGATGCTACCTATACAACTGGGAAAATTAATCCCTAATGAATTATATGGGAGAGTAGCACAGAAATGGAAATTTTCCCTAATGACCGAGGAGCAGATAAGGGAAACGACACTAGCTCAAGTTGCACCAGAACTTCCCCCTGCTAGCATTGAAGAAATAATAGAACAATACATGAACAAATTCAATCCTAAGCTCCGAGCTTACTCTATCCTTCAACACAAGGTTGAGGATGTTTTTTAGGAAAGTCTAAGGACTTGGAAGATCATTTTTGGTTTTTTAATTGACAAGAGTGCACCACAGGAAGCTATCACATTTAAGCATGCTAAGCCAGATGATAAAGGAGATGTAAAGGATCCACCTACTCAGGATAAAGAAGCTCTTAAGGAAGAGAAATACCAGAAGTTATCTAAGATAACTATAATTGATATCACTAAGGATACCCCACAAAAAAATCAGGTATTGACCAAGGATGATCTGCAAGTCAAGGAAGAAAAAGATACATCTTTGTCGAGCAGTAACACTATGCTATTACAAGTTATTGACTATCCAAAACTTGATGATACATCAACTGTCAACTTAGCCCCTGATAATTCTAAAGTTGTTATAGTTGACATGCTAGCCGGTATTAGCACTACCGAGGAACATGACTGGTCGACACTTGCACTTCGGTCTACATCTTCTGAGGAGTCACAGAAAGAGAGAATGGATCAACTTGCACTAGCAGTTGTAAATCCTCATGTGGAGGATAAGGGAAAAGAAGAGAAGGTAATAGATATCAAAAACTAAGAGCCTAAGGAGCAAAAGGAAATAGAAGCTCTTGTACAAATGTCGAGTGGAAGTACACCGAAGAAGAAGGCACACCTAAGGTGACACTCGATGAAGTTATTATGATTCTGAAATGGGACTCAGATAACTTATCATACGAACAGATGTAGAAATTGCAAGATCTACTGAAAAGGAAAAGCAGGCAAGAAGAATTGAGAAGGGAACATCAACAAAAACAAGTTCTGCACGAGATAAAAGATATTATTATTGAAGCTTTTGACATGACTGATGTTAATGACTCTGACCCCATCATGGAATAACTTGTCCACATAGTCAAGAAAGTGACAAGTGAAGAAAGTGAAGCAAATGATAAGTTGTTGCAGTGGTTAGAAAGGAAATTTGAGACAAATATACTGAATAAGGTCTTTGTCGAGATAGCAGTGAAGCAAGTAGAACTTTCTACACAGATGTCTAATTTAGAAGAAGTTGTACATAAGGCACAATCTTTATACAAGACACTGTGTAATGTAGAAGAGTTTACCAAGGATAACTAGATGCTAGTAGATAGACTACATCAAGAAATAAAGTCTACTAGATACTCATTGAGTTTGGATGCAAGTTCAAGCTCTAAACACTATGCCAAGCTTCTACACAGTCAAGGAAGGATAGCCAAGCTGATGACTAACTATGGTAACATAAGGGCTCATCTAATCTCAATTCAAACAATGTTGACACCTCACTTGGAGGTCATTTATAGAGAGATTTAGTGAAGGCTAAATAATTGATAAAGAAAGATCCTCATCTTTTTACAGCTGAGAGCCTAGTCAACCTAGGTGTCGAGCTAGAAGTTCAAACAGAAGTTATAAAAGTTGCTACATCTGGTTGGGATTCTGTATTGCATATGATTATGATGCTTCACAAATATTTTATGGAGAAATACTTCAAGATCCCTTCCCCAGAAGAAATATTAAGTACCAAAAACAAAGGGCAAATGACAACATGACATGTCAAGTCATATAGGGAGGTAACAAAATGTAATGATAGTTTTTTATATGTATATATATCTTAGGGGGAGTATCTGTTAATACTAACTACTCTTGTAAATGTATTGTAAATGTCATGACAAAGTGTTTTTTCCACCAATGTCGAAGGGGGAGATTGTAGATCCCTATAGCTTTGTTGTCTATTAGTGTCTTTACACTTAGTCATTATCGAGGCAATGTTGGTCGGTCATCACTGCGACCGAGTCATCATGTATATGTTGAGTCATGTAATGTATATTTACCAAGCAGTAGTCACTGTCGAGTAAACCTATGGTCATTGAGTACATTTGTATTAGCCGAGTCAATTTTTTGCCAAGCGCGAGAGTATGAAGAACAGTCAATGTTGAGTGCCAGAAACAATGAATGTTGAACAAGCCAAAATCACCATATGTGTTTGTTATGGCATATACACTTAGGTAAAACACTTTGGGCCAATATTTATATCATGTTTACTATTTGTTGAGGAAATCACAAAGGTGATTACGCTCCTACTTTGAAATCATTAATCCCTATGCAACACATAGAGCCAATCAAGATTGAGGAAGGATAAGCGGAAAAATGAGTTAATCTAGATCATAGATCTTAAACCGTGAAGAAATTTAGTTGTCTATATAAGATGAGATCCAAACCCTAAAATGATATATGGATGTAAGAGTGTGGATGCGTAAGAGAGGAGTATGAGAAGGTATGAAGAGAGAATATCTTCAGATAATTGATATAGTTCAGTGACTGAGTGGAATAGAGAAAAGAAGTGAAGGATAGAACATATATATTTGATAGATAAGATCTATGTGTGTGAAATTGTGTACCTGTAGCTGCAACACGACACTTTAGTAAAACATTAGAGATTAGCAAAATCAAATAAATTTGAAATAAATATGGATCTATGCTAATCAGGGGATTTACTGCCTTCTAGTAGATACGAGTTTGATTCTCAGATCAGACCGAGATCAGTGACAATGCAATACCTAAATGAAGGATTTGAATGCTAAAATGTATGAAACTAAATGAAATACAGATGTAAGCTATATTTTTGTATTTTCTATGCAATAATAATGAAAACTGTATGAATCTAATCTAGAATTGAAAGAAATGATATGCAGATTTAATCTAAGAATGATATGAATTGATATGAAAAATGAATGCAAAGATATGATCAAAACAATAATGAAAATCTCACAATAACTCCTCAAAAGTTGATTTTCCAAAGGGATGTAAATTCGCCAAAGCAATTGTGCAATTCCTGTATTAATTAATTGTGAAGGATTGAGCCTGATTATATAGAAATCCAAGGCTTTGGAGGTGCATGAGAAAAGCCATAAATCACTCCTGATGAACTCAGCTTGATTTTTGAGTTATCAGAGAATCAGAATAAGTTAACTCATGAAAATCATGCAATTCATGCAAAGACAACTTTTTAAATTAAAATCAAAATTTAGAACTCAAATTTGATGTTGAGTTTCCAAAAGATAACTTTGAATTAGATTTTATAATTTAAAGTTGAACTGCTCTTTGAATGTGCATAGATAATTCATAAATTAATTAAATAAATAAAGTAATTTATCCTCAACTTAATTGAATTTGAACTGAAAATAACTGATTTATTTGTTAATCAATTATTTTAATCAAACTTTTATTCTAGTTAAATTATTAAATCTTGACAACTAGCTTTAACTGATTAAATATGAATTTAATCAATTTCGTAGTAGAATTTGATTTATTATCAAAATAGAATAATAATTAAGAATAAATGTAATTAAATTTAATTAAATAATTAAGTGGCAATATTAAATATAATTAATTAAATATAAAATATTCAATTAATCAAACTTAGGATAAAATGTATTTTATCGTCAAATAATAATTAAATTAAATATAATTAAATAATTAGGAATATTCTCAGATGCAAAATTTAGATAAAAATCAATTAGATTTTTGATGTTTTGACGTGCCTTAGGTCAGGACTTTGATGTCGATTTCAATTGAATTGTTGATGTAAGAGGTTAATGAACCTATAGCCCATTTTTGGGGTATTACATTTTGCCCCTCTTTGAATCACTATGCGAAGCGTAGTGGTTCAAAGAATAATTTGTGTATGATGCTGATGTATGAAACTGAGATTAGTTTGAAAATTGAACCAATTCTGAGATAGAAATCGATTGAAAAAGATGATTCAGGTTTTGGTTGACCAAGAATCGTGAGGATGTTAATTATATCAACGATGAACCAGTGATTACCAAAAAGTGTCAAAACACCTGATTCTGAACTTTATGATTACGAAGAAGTGAGTGACCGATTCCAGACCTGATTGTCAATAAGAATCATATTGGTATCACATCTGAATCCTTCAGTTGTGAAGAATCAAGGAAATAACGCTAATGAACCGATGGTTATGAAAAGCTGGTATAATTTACAAGATTGAAAGATTAGGATACAAGATTGATATGGATTTTGATGAATGTGATATGCCCCAAGTGATGATAGATTTGCCCCAAGAGAGGAGGACTTGTGATGATTCAGTAACTAGACGTGGTTGTTGTCTGAATCACTGAGAGAGAGATATTGATTTAACATAATGAAATTGATATGCAATAACATGCCCCCTTCGGGATAAAATTGAATCTGACAAGAAAAGTTAGCTTTAAATAGTTTAGAAGCATGTTTAATTGATTGAGAATTGGTTGTACACGTCTGAAAATGCGTTCTGCATTAGTTAGAGGTCCTGGAGACCAAGTTTGACCATGAGTTGACCATGGTTAACCAAGTTGAATTTTCAATAGTTTGATGTAAGATAATCAGTTAAGTTGAATATTGGATTTCTGTGATGATCAGAAGGTCGAATATGCAAGCAATTGACAATATAAACGATCTCAGATTTGGTTTTTAATCCCAAAAAATGAGTTTAGAATGTCAAAATTAGTCAGTGGTACCTGCTTGGTGATCTGTTAAAAAGACCTTCGTGTGAGGCTCAATCCTTGTGTGATGTTTAGCATATTTTTGAGAATCGTTTGAGCATTCAAGTTTTGATTTGGAGATTGTGAGATAGTTTCAAACATGCAAAGATTCAAAATGAGATGCAAAATGAAATGCAAACCTAAGACCTAGGCCCTAGTCACTGATCATGTGTCGGTCATTTGTCATCATTGAATTTTTAGGTAATCGAATTAATTGATACAATGCCCACTAGTTTAGGAAACCATAGACATATGAATATCAATTTTTATACGTAAGAATCAATACAACACGCACTAGTCGAATAACTATGAGCATATGAATATTGATTTTAGTTTTGGAATGTCAGATTAGATATAAGCACCAAGGCATAAACGCCAGGATGACCTAAATATCATGTCCATTTTAATATTGCAATTTATACAAGCATTAGAACATAAAGGTTGTGATGACCTGAGTACGCCTTGCGGTGCAAACACATCAAACAGTTGAGAGATCATTCTTAATCTCATGTGAATTACTCGTAGTGACCCTTTTTCATTCACATCCTTAGGTAAGATCGTGTTTCACAATAGAGATAAGAGTTCTCTCAAAAAGACAAAGTTAGATCAAACTTCCTTGAAGCATCCGGGTATCAATGGTCGAGGTACTTATGGCCATCCAATTTGAGATAGAGGCTCTTACAAATGGACACCATATCAATCCAGATTTTCCAAAGTTGTTAGATTTTCACTCCAAGTAGAAATCAAAGAAAAGATTTTGCCCCCAATAATCACTTTCTAAATCCTTCAAAGGACATCTTTGAAATTTCAAAGGGACAAAATATGCAAAAATCTCAATGTGAATCAGTAAGCATATAAGGAGATAAAAGCATTAAGCACAGACTGCTTTAGTTTGTTTGTCTTTGTTTGATTGATTACAAAATCCCTTTCTGGAGAGGAGACAAACTGACTAACTCAGATGAAGCTTCAAAGGACTTTGACTGGACATGACACGTCTAGGATACTTAGGGTTGAGGATATGACACTGATTGCCCCCAAGTTTGGACATTGATAAGGTATAGACGCTTCTTCAGATTGGTGTACAAACTGACTTTATTGAAAAATAAGGATATATACAGACTAAAGCAGACTAAAAGCTGGTAAAGACCAAGATTGTGCTGATAGATGGAGCATTTGTTGCACAAGTGGCGCCCATTTCCAGGTTTTCACCATCTTGGTAGAGATTCTATTTTTGCTACCAAGGCGCCTGTTTCCAGGTTTTCACCAAGGCACTTTTTTTTTTCTCATTTTTTTTTGTATTTTTCTCTTTTTCAATTTTTTTGAATTTTTCTCTTTTTCAAATTTTTTTTGAATTTTTCTCTTTTTCAAATTTTTCTCTTTTTCAATTTTTTTTGTGAATCATCAAGGCACCTATTTCTAGGTTTTCACCAAGATGTTCATTTTTTCAGGACATTTAGGAAGACTGAATGCCTCAGGCGTAGAATCTCTTCAGATGGAGAATGTTGATTGGTTCTTGGAGCTGTTCTCCGTCAGTCGTTGAGAGTTGATAGGCACCAGAGCCAAAAGTAGCAGTAACAACAAAGGGACCCAGCCAGTTGGGTTCAAACTTTCCCTTGCATTCTCTATGTGTTTGATTTTTAGGGTTCTCTCTCAAGACTAGATCACCAACTTGGAATTCTCTATGTCTGACTTTCTTGTTGTAGCCTCTAGACATTCTTTTCTGATATACTCTGAGATGATCATACATTGCTTATTTGTGCTCATCTAATAGTTTGAGTTCTTTCAACCTAGATACTTTGTAGTCATCATTAGTAACTAGACCATGCATTCTGATTCTTGTTGATGGGATTTCAGCCTCAATAGGTAGTACCAATAAGTATGTACAAAGGATGCCCCCAGACAGAATGGGTATCACACTCCCAAGCAAGATCACATCATGTAGTCCCAATGTCTAGCAAGGTGGAGAACAAGAAGGATTAGTAAGCTGGTGGAAGAGATGGAAGACAAGAGAATGAAGGAGAATGAAGGGAAGAAATCCTCAAAGGCAAACTCCTCAAGAGTACCCAGGCTAGGGAAAAAATTATCATGTAAAGCACATTTGGACAAGCAATGAAAGGTCAGCATAGGATAAGTCACAAAAGTGTAATGCAAAATAAGGGAAGGATGCAGTCCAAAGGAGTAGACATGTCAAGAGGCTTCATAGCATCGTGTTTTACTCTTTCTTATTGGATCAAGACCAAAGGGGAAAATGATAGTGAAAGGCTAGAAGGAATGGAGGAAAATAAATATGAAGTCTAAACAGGAAGGGAGTGACAGCAAGATCATCATAGGATAGCTCACAAGATAGCCAAATATTCGTGTATAGATCAACATTGTCAAGATCAAAGAGAGAAGATGGAGTAGATGAAATATGTAGAAGAACTACGCATGAAGTCTGATTGCCAGGTTTTCATCACGGTACTTATCCAAGGCGCCACAAGGGAATGGTTTTCACCATAGGACAAATTTATTTCTCTTTACTTTTGCTACCAAGATGCCTGTTTCCAGGTTTCCACCAAGGCACATTTTCAAAAAAAAAAATTCAATTTTTTTCATTTTTTTCCTTTTTTTTTAGAAGGCAAGATTTTTAGATAATGCTCCTTGAAAGGATAACCATGATATGTCAAGGATTCAAAATGATATGCTCAAAGATGCTGATAGGGAAAGGAAGATGAAAGAGAAAAATGGAGGATAAGGTTTTATGTAAAGCGAGTGAGGTTGGAAGATAGGAGGAATAGGCAAATGAGGAAAAAGGATAGAAGGTAGAAGGATAATGAATGGAAGGATTGTGATAGGGTAGATGGAAAGGAAGGCAAGATCAACATCGATACACACCTTGAAGGGTGGCGAGAGGGTGGAGGAAGTGTGAATGAAGGAATACGTGAAGGTATATGGTGAATGTTTAGCAGAGGTTGCGGTTTAGGCACATGAAATTGAAGAATGTTTTTGGAAGAAGATGAAGTGGAAGTCTTTGGAAGCTTGAATGTCCACTTCACTTTTTGCTCAGCATGAGACTCTCTCAAGAGAGACTTTGGAATCCATATAGCCTTAGGCTTTTTATTTCCTTTTGATGATTTAGAGAGAATATCTTGAATGATGGATTTTGGAACCCATACTTGTCTTGTAGTTTTTTTCTTAGATATCTCTTTTGACTTTATGCTTCCATGTTGATTAGAGAAGACATGGCGATCCTCTTTTTTTGATGGATTCTTGTATTGCTTCTTTTTCTTGTATTGAACATTCAATTTACTTCCAAAAGACTTGGGACTTGTGGAAGGAGGAGGATATGACTGGTTTAGATGAGTGGGTGGACGAAAAGGATTCAAGGGTATGCATCTATGTTGATCTTGAGGAAAGATAGGAGATGGATGGCGAATTAGAAGAGTTAGGAGGGGAAAGTGAAGGGACATAAGGACCCAAGATGGAAGGCATACGTGAAGCCTTTAGTGGTGGTGGAAGAGGTCCAAGGATGGAAGTGGAAGACGCAAAAGGATAATCAATAAGTTCATCAGCATCTATATGACAACCAAGGATATCAGCATCTTTAGAGTGAGCATTAGAATTTCAATAGAATCATGAACATATTGAATATGAGCACCTTCTTTGATAGGATTGTTCAAATCTTGCGAAGACTTAGGAAGAGTAGAAAGCGGAAGTGAACATGGAGTGGTAGAGAAAGAAGATGGAAGGCTTTGATCTTGAAAAGGATCTTTGGATAGCATAAGCACATAATTTTTCTCTTGATTTTCAATAGGCTTAACATTGGAAGTAACAACACCATTTTTACCAACCTTAATGGAAGTATCATCTTTGGAAAGCTCAAGGGTGGTAAGGTTATTTTGTTTGGCAATAAGCTCAACGGTGTAAGTAGTGGCTTGATCTTTATTAGGAGAAGACTTAAGCGAATGAGAGACATCATGAAAAGGATTGGAGGATATGGAAGGTTCTTGATCTTGATCTTGATCTTTCTTTATGTTCTTTTCTTTATCATTTTTATAGTCCTCTTGGCATGGAGCCACTTCTAAAGACAAGGAAGCATGTTGGATTTGTATGGAAGACTTGGGAAGAGATGGGGAAGGATTAGCTAAAGTAGGCGTTATAGCAGATATAAGCTTAGGCTCTTTAGGTTTAGCATTATTGAAAGTATTTGTAGCCAAGTGAAGGTTAGCTTGAGTATCTTTAAGAGGTAGCCCTTGAGGATAACCATAGGGAACTACATGAAAAGCATTAGGACTTCTATCAGATGAAGGGTTTGTGGAAGGTTGGAAAGAAATGGAAGCTTTAGGAGATGTATGGGTATTGGAGGAAGTAGGGGGTGGAAGGGAACCATCACAAGACAAAGGTTCTTCATTAACATGATCTTGCTCGAGAGTGTAATCTTTATTTTCAACATGAGAATTCTTAGAGGAGATATTCTTGTAGTATTGGCATTTGAAAGCAGCACGGAAATCTTTCTCATCCTCAATAGAAGTAGATGTATCATTGAGGTATTGTTCACAGAAATCATTAAAGTCTCTTTCAAAATCAGCATCATATGGATCACCATCACGATCTATCCAATGTGACGACCCATTTCCAGTAAGCATGAGCACACGACTAGGAGAACTCTTCGGAATAGAGGTGTCATAGGTATCACTACATTGTCTGTCATCATAGTCATCAAAGATGGGTGTGTCACTCTTTGCAGAAGAGGTATCATAAGGTTTGTCATGTTGCTCATTATGGTATGTCTGGAGAACAGAAGCTAGACTCTTGGAAGAAGTAGGAGAGGGACGAGATCGTGGAGAAGAGGAAGGTAAAGACTCAGTGGATGAAGACGACTTAGAAGATGAGGAATGCGAATAATGTCTAGAAGAGTCATGATAAGGCTTGGAAGATGAGGAAGGATGAGAAGACTTATAAGATGAATGATGTCTAGAAGAAGTAGACTGGGATAGAATCATTCGTATGATCCTATCAAAGGCCTCTGATTCAATCAATCTTGCTCTTATTTTTGTCATTAATTCATCAACTGTGCAATGTCTAGGAGGACTATTGGAGGAACAAGACTCTTCGAATTGAGCAATGAGTTTGAGATCATCTAATGTCAAGAGAGGTTCCATAACAAGATAGCTGAAATTCATGGTTCTGGAAGAGGAGGAATCAAGCATGGAAATGAAAGAAGAGATGTATAGAAGAAGATAGACTAGATAATAAGAGGAAAAGAATCAAGAAGATGTGAAGAGTTTAGGAAGAAGAGGAAAGATCATGAATGAAGAAGAGAAAAGATGAAAATGGGAGACTAGGAAGACATGGGAGATGTGGAAGAAAGAAGACCAAGAGTCATACCATTTACGTTCATTTGGAGGTTGAGCAACATGTCATAGCACTTAAAATCTTACCCAGACCGACCAAGGGGTATCTGATGGGACGAGTTTTGACCTGGCTGATACAAGTTTCTGACACCAGAAAAGTTTTTCTAGATCTTGAATAGTCCAGTTTTAGATTTGTTTTGCAAATTTGTCCAGATTTTTGAAGATCAATGTATAACAAGCACACAAAACAATAATCAAGGGTATTCAAGCATGTCTGAAAACAATGAACAAGGGCCAAAGCAACCTCGTGCATAAACAATCAAGTGATTTATTACTCTAACCCTAGAAATGCTACTTGTGTATGTTCTGAAAAGTTTTATCAATAACGCACATGAACCCTAAAAATGAAAAAGTTGGCCTCGCTAGGGTTTTTAGTATGGGTCTGACTCTGTGACTTTTGTGATCCAAGGGGCGAACTCCAATCCCAGCGCACCAGGGTTTTGACACAGTTCAAGAATTTAATCAATCAGGATCTGCTGGGGAGATCTAACAACCCACAATGAAACACACCCGTGAGGATTTCTCTCACAAGGACTTTTATATAGCGGTTGTCACTACCACGGCGAAAATGGCTATGACCGCTTGAGGTTCTGTCAACGCAGTTTACCCTGTGAAGGGATTGTCCGCTATGGTTAACCCTCTCTAAAGGTGACTCACAACAGTATACCACAAGGGGACTTGGCTCCAGATCTAAGGATTTGGGTTTCTGATACTATCCAAAAAGGAAGTAGAGCATATTCCCCTAGCCTTTTCACTTTTAACCCAGACAAAGCAAACAGATAAATTCGACACGCTAAGACTAAGATTATCTCACCAAGATCTATGATATCAACCCCACATGATCTATCAACCTCTCCAGAGAGAGAATGTATCAATCAATAAGGGAAGATGCACGGATCAAGTAGAACGTGAGACGCACTCAGTATCCTCCCTACCTACAAGGATTCCTTCGTTAAGAAGGGTTTCATTGGGAACCCAATCTCTCAAGAATCACAAATAGTGTTCATAGGGCCTAATTACTATGTGTTCACAAAAATGCCAGAAAGTAAATCTATCAAAAGTATTCAAAAGCACTAAAGGTGGTACATTTAACTCTTCAAATAAATGTGAGGTGAGTCCACAAAGTGGTGCATTTAACTCCTCACACAAACTCAAAGTGAGTCCACACCTTAGAACACTAATGAGATCAAGAAAGCACAAAATGGGAGAGAGAGAGAGAGAGAGAGAGAGAGAGAGAGAGAGAGAGAGAGAGAGAGAGAGAGATTATTTTTTATTATTAAATGGTCATAATCTAAAGGGTTTATTTTTTTTGTAATAATACTCTTTCCAAGACAATTGAAATAATTGTCTCCGTCCCTCATTTTTCATGATAAAGATGGAGAGAGAGGAGGGGAGAGGGAAGATATGAGAGATTGGGATAGAAAGAGGGAGAGGTGTAGAGGGAAGAGCATGAGAGAGAGTAAGGAGATAGAGAGAGGTATGGAAATGGAGAAGAGGGATATGGAGAGGAGAGGGAGAGATAGAGGGAGACAAAGGGGGAGATATATAGGGATGGAGAGATGACAAGATAGAAATAGATATAGAGTTAGAGATAGAGATAGAGGGAGAGATTTAAGGACATATATGGAAATGTAGAGATTTAAAGATATAGGAAGGGAGTGATGGATGGCTATAGAGATGGAGATGTGTCTAAATATAGAGGGGGGAGAAGAAGATAGAGATATAGATAAATATAGAGTGAGAGAATGGGAGAAAAATAGACTCAGAATAAAGATAGATTGAGAGGTAAAGTTAGAAAGAGATCTAGGGAGATAGAAAGAGATTAGAGAGGAAGAGATAGAAAGAGATATAGATTGCATACCTCTACGACGTACCCATTGCACACTAATGTGTGATTGCTAGTTACGCCGTAGGCATTTCCCTATGAAAGGGTTCAGGCAAAAAAAATATCCAACGGTTGTAGATCCTCTAGCCAGAATGACTACCATTGAAATCATCTGGAACATTGAATTTATGCCACTTTACACGTGGATTTTTAGATATTTTGTTTGCTGAGGCTTTCTCTTTCACTGTCTCATTTAAAAATAGGCGACCATATATCTGAATCCAAAGGCGTGCAGAGTTTGATATTTGTTGGTTGTGATGTAGAAGCCAACCCAGGTGATGTAGATGATGTGTCTTGTGCTTAATCATTGGCATCCACCATGATTGCAGAGCTGGACCACTTTAGTAGGAACAAGGCCTTAATGCTCTTCGAAGATCCCTTCACTTAGATTGAGAGTATTGCTTCTCATTCTCAACCTAACAAAATAGATGACAGGACATCTCTCAAACAGGAAATCAAGATTCAGGGAGCGGGCAGGGAAAATTGTGGGAGTTATTCCCCTGTTTCTTCTCCACTTCTGCTGCGAATGTTTCCGCAGTGAGAGGGAAGCCCTTCTTCACATTAGAGCTGCCTTAGAGAACTCTTCTCATCCATCTTTCTATCCTTTTGTGTATGCGTGGGAGAATGGAACAGATTGTTGCGGTTGGTTCGACATATCCTGCAATAATGTCACGCATCATGTAGCCAGTGTTAGTCTGATTGGTTCGGCATATCCTGCAATAACTTTTGAACTTAAAAAAATGTGTTAGGAGAAAAAGAAAGTTTGGAGTAGTCCAGACATGAATGATATTTCTCTTGTTCACTTCTCTTTTTCCCTATACATTTTCTTCTTTTTAGACTCTCTTTAGTTGCACATCCAACATGATCAATTTTTTCATTTTTCCCACTAACACTTCTTTTATTTCAACATGATGAATAGGTATATGATGTTCAATTACATAGTGTGGCCGAGAAAAGTCATTTCGTTTAAACTGTAGGGATTTTTAGTTTATTTTTTCAAAATAAAGTAGTGAAATATCCAGATTATCGGAATGACTAATAAGTTGTTCACTTATCTACGGACGATTCATTTCTAGAAATACTCTAAATTCGTTGAAGCAATGCAGACTAATTAATTAACTAATTGCATATATTAGATATGATTCAGTGAGGCACATTCAGTGATGGCTTACGTACTTCCACACTACGTCATAGCTAACCGTCTCCCAAATGGATTCTGCTTTAAGGAATTTTAGCTATGATTCTGCTTTAAATGTGTCAAGAAATTTTAATTATGATTTAGTGATGGCTATGATTTTTCTTTTAAGTGTGTTAAGAAATTTGAACTCTGCCCGAAAGATGGAGAGATCGCTCAGCATGAGTGGAAGCAACGACGTGCAGAATGACAAAGAGGCTCTCAAGTTTGCAGTTACTGACACCGATGTATAGCTCTAGATTTGTCTTTGTTCAACCTTGGCATCGTCTCATTCCCATTTAAAGACTTCTAATGCTGCATATCACCAGAAAAAACTTTTATAAACTTATCTTTAAGGTTTTTGATTTGACGATGAGCTGCTTCGAATATATTCTTTGCTGCAACATGTCCTTGGGTACCTTTTTCATGCTCCCTGTTAACGGCCAACAAAATTAGAGCAAACACGAGTCAACAATAACCAAACACTACAACTCCCATCACAATCTCTTACTACCCTTCTTTTTCTTCGATTGACGGGGACTCTGCTTCAGATGCGCCGGTAGGTGATATTTTAAATTGTTTGTATTGGTTGAGATTTCCCAACCATTGTCTTCTAAAATTTCTTTTTTTTTGGTGGTTTTTGGTGTGGTAGGGGAAGACGACGGATTTTACCAGAGATTAAAAAAAGACCATCTCGTGCATCCCATCACGGTTCAACAAAGGCCATTATCCCCTACCATCCTTGTAAGAGGAGCATGCCCTTTCACTTTTCTGCCGTTGTGCTTTTGATATGTCTACTATTTTAGATACAGATGATGAAGAAATTATCAAACAGGTAGGCTACTTCTCACAAGAAGAGAAATGTCTCCAATTGTCTTCCCTAGATCTAAATGTAAGCTTAATTTAGCATCATTAATATACAGATACAAACAGAGTGTAAATGTTTTCCACTAGCTCTTCAT
>MU225302.1:27163-48941 GCA_018584345.1 Thuja plicata | reverse complement strand
TATATATATATATATATATTATTGAAATATTTCAAATTTGTGAAGATGACAATCTTCTGTAAATCTGTTCTATTTCAGGGTGACAATCTTGACAATAGAAACAAGGTTTCAAGATAGACTCCCGAAAGGGGTTGAGCCGGATTGGTCCAGACATCTTGTTATTGAGATTATCACTTGTTGTGTAACAATTATTAAGATAGACTCCCGAAAGGGGTTAAGCCGGATTGGTCCAGACGTCTTAAATATGTATATTGTTATTATGAGTGATAACTTATCATGATATGACATTTTGGATTGAGTCAAATATCATGATATGAAAATTCTACTAATTTGGTAAACTCTCTCTCAAGAGGGAGTGTTAAAATATTGTTCGTTCGTGTTTACTAAACGACATTTATTATGTGATATATATATATATCTCAAGAGGGAGTTTTAAAATATTGTTCGTTCGTGTTTACTAAACGACATTTATTATGTGATATATATATATATATCACATAATAAATAATATTGAATCGACTGTCCAAAGCAATAACTTAGCTTAACATATTTATTAATATAAGTCACGATACTTATCGTGATTGACATATATGACAGTCACGATAAGTATCGTGACTGTTCAAATTCCTTTTCTTATGTATCGTCAGTTATACTAATCAGTAAATATGTTAAGTAAACCGCATGTTATTTATCAACAGTCATGACTTATCACATACGATAAGTTATGACTATTCATGGCTGATACATTTCAATTCAATATAAATAGTTGGTATTCTTTGTAGAATCAATCAATAACAACAACAATTGTATTCTACAGCATCTTAGTTCTTATAATATCTTCAGATCTAAATTCCTTAACAAATTTGATCTGATGATATAGGATACTAACAACTCAAATGGACTATTGACACCAAAGATGACTAAGTGTATGATGAAATGCCTAAAGGTTGAATCTAAATGTATGCAAATGAAAGTGTAAGTGTGTGTTGAAGAGATAAAGAGACAAGTTTTTACAAGATCACAATTCTCTCAATAAGCCCAAGCTAGATGTAAGGTAAGGGAGGATTAATAAAAGCACGGTTAACAAGATCTTTTGCTGCCAAATTGACAATTTTATTGTTGAAGACAAGGGTGAAAAAGTTCTCAAGTTTTATATCTTCGTTTAATAGAATATTGTGAGCACATTGTAATCTTTTGACTATTTTATCAACTGCTTTCTTCTCCTTGTAGACACGTGGGATGGGGAGTTTTACCTTCTTGTGCTTTCCTAAAAATGACTTGGACATGACAATTGGGTAAATTTTTCTATATCAATATAGTGACTACGCTAAGTATGCCAGGATTTCAATAGTAACTCATCACTTCTTCTGGCTTGTTTCTGCTGGAATTTGTGTGTAAACAATCTTGCAAGGGAAAAAATAACCTTGTAAGAAAAATCAATGTTTTGATCTCTTTTGGCACCAAGGACTTCAAGACCCGATTTGTGTTTAATTAAAAAAGTGCTTTCAAAATTTATTTTGGTCAATATAGAGAACAAACACACTCTTTATCCCTAGGTCCACTAAGTAAACAATTATATAGATAGGCCCGCAAGGAGGAGCCCAAGCTTGATGTATCAAAGCCCTAAGTGCGTTGTGTCTGTCTTAATCTAAGAGGTGAGTTGATATTAGAGTCGATCGACAAAATTACACTTCAACAGATTTTCAAGATTTGGACATGTAGGGTGACCCCTTGCGAGGGAATTGCCGAACTTTAAGGTGATGAAATCCAAAAAGCTTATACCTCAAACTAGGGATACACAAATGGAAAGTAACTTCGGGGAAGCCTTATATTCCCCTGCACTATCTATATAACTACCTTCAGAAATGTAGAACGGGTGGCTTTTCTAAGGTTCTTAGTTAGATCCGTGGAGTCTCCACAATCGGTTTGTATGCCCATGACTCACTTAAGAGCCTAATCCATCGCGCCAGGTTAGGGAATATTTACCCATACTGGACTACAACATTGGACACGTCAAAACACCTGAGCTTACTGAGATGTAAGGTTGGCGATTTAAACCGAACCTTATTTATATACCGACCGGAGAGGGTACTGGTTTGAGGTCGTCCTTTGGGAGGAAGTGCATTCCTCCCCAAACAGGCCTCGCTAGAAGTTAGGTTAAAACCGTTGATCTCTTTTTATTGTCACCCCAAATCTGAGAAGATAAAGGGAGGAAGAGATAAAGTGTAATGCAATAAAATAACTCATAGAAGTGTTGAGAAACACTTCTTTAAACACACAAGACACTTCATTTCCAAATTGAACCTATTAATGACTAAGTGTTTTCTATTGCTAGAACAAAAGACACTCATGATTAACAAGCAAGGTTCTTTCCCAGAAATAAAATTGATCTAGATTAACGTTGCATGTTCATTCCCATTATGACATTCAAGATCTGATTAACGAGTTGTGTTGTTCAATTTTAAGTGCACCAAATTCAAATGTTCGATTGACATCAAAAGGAAGTTCTTTCTTTTATGCATTCAAGATTGAGTTTGATTGATTCCTCTATGGCATTCAAGAGTGTGTTTGTTCCTTTTTACAACCCAAAATTGAAGTGTTTTGATTGCTTGCATACATGTCCTTTTTATCCATTGTTCATTTTAAAACCCAAATCGAATGTGAAGTGTTGTGAAACATACATTGTTCTTTTTAAGCACCCAAGTAAAAATGAATTAATTTTAGATTAATAAAATTAATCCCGTTTCCATGCCACATGCTAAAAAAGACAATGTTAGTATCAAAAATCCCGAAACATCAAATTTTTTTTTTGTATTTTTTTAATTTTAAGGCCTTCAACAAATGATCCAGAACCAACAACAACAATACAGAGAAAAATTAGACCCTCTTGAAAAGAAAATCAAAACACAAATAAAAATCTAATTTTAAATACAATAAAATAAAATCTAAATTAACAAAGTCTAAAAATTTGAAAAAGTAAAAACCTAGAAAACTAATTCAATTAATAAAATCTAAAAACTAATCTAACTAATTAATAAAATCTAATATTAAAAAAAAATCTAACTAATTAAAAAGAACTAAATCTAATTAATTAACAAGATATAATTAAGAAAACTAATTTTAAACATCTAATTAATAAAACTAAATCTAATTAACAAAATTAATCTAAGTTAATCCACAAAAGAAATTAATCTAAATTAGTAACAATAATTGATCTAGATTAATAACAAGATTAACTATTTCCCAAAAATAAAATAAGAATAAAAATTCAATCTTAAAAAAAAGCAAACTAATTATAAATTAGAAACTAATTAATAACTAATATAAAATAAATAAAAGGAGATACGTCACATGAAGTTAATGACTGTTTTTTTTTTTTTTTACCTCAAGCTTGTCGTTTTTTTTATTTTGAGTTTGAATGTTCCTTATTTCATACCTGTTAGCATTTCCGTTTGAGGAATTGGCTGCTACGATAAACAAAGATTGTATGGCATCGTTGATAGTATATTACAGCTTCTAAAATCTGTATCATAGATTTTATTACAGAGATCTTTTCTTTGTATATACGGCTCACCACTATAGAACTGTAAAATATAACTTTGTACAATATGACTAGTTTTTCAAATCAAAGGAACTGTGATAAAAAAATCTGAACTATTGTATCAATGCATCATTTTGTGTTTTGCGCTGGGGCAACCTGTGAGTGCTAAGCGTTGGACAAAGTAAAATAATGCAGCGATCTGGCATTATGTTGTGGCAATTCACACAGACTTTGTGCAGTTGTAAAAGCTTGTTTACGTTGATGTATAGATTAATTGTATAGTTTCAACCTGCAACTTGTACAACACAAAGATTAATAAAATCTAAAACATGAAATCCCCCCTTCCCCATTAATTAACGAGGGATCACTAAGTCCCAAATTTCACAAAAGATGTAAGGGAGAAGATGGATAAGCTCGATGTCGAACTGTAGAAGAGTTCTACGAGACTGGACTTGGATCTAAGCTCAAGTTCAGTATATTTTACAAGGATTAGATTACTGCAGAGCAAACAATCTGAGTTAATCCATGATGAGTGTTGGACAAGAGATGAGATCGCATCTATTCAAGCTCTATTGTTACCACATGTGGAAGTCATTCAAAGGTATCTCATAACTGCCAAAGAGTTAGTCAAAGGTCACAACCTATCCATGGTAGAAAGCATGGTTGAACTGGTAGCAAGGGTAGAGATTGAGAAGAAAGTTCTCGAGATACTCAAGAAAAACTGGGATAACACAATGGAAGTTATTACAAGATACCACTAGCCATTTTTGAAGGAGTTTTATATATTACCTGGTCCTCAACTAAATCTCACTATTCGACATCCGTACCAAAAACAAGGGGGGAGTAGTAATGATCAAGGTGGAAGTAGTAATGATCAGCCAAAAACAAAGGGACAATGACAATGCTATGATGTACTTGATGAAGTCTACAAAAAAAGTTTTGAAAAGAAACCAAAAAGAAACCAAAGACGGTTTTGAAAAAGTATAAGTATACAACCTATTCTATATAGTAGATTGAGCTATAGGTATGCATTATAACCTAAGGGGGAGTACATCATTTTTGGAGAAGTTTTATTGTGCTATTTTTTTATCATGACAAGTGTTTTGTCCACTAATCTATAATAATTCGGCGATCTAGAACATCAGAATGGCTTATTATGAAATTGTAGCTCATTCTTAGTGAACGATTGACCAATTCGGCGATATAAAACATCAGAATGACTTATTATGACATTGTAGCTCATTCTTAGCGAATGATTGACCTATTTGGTGATCTAGAACCTCAAAACTGCTTAATATGATATTGTAGCTCATTCTTAGCGAATGATTGACCGATTCCGCGATTTGGAACTTCAAAATGACTTGTTATGACATTGTAGCTCATTCTCAGTGAACGATTGACCGTTTCGGCGATCTGAAACTTCAGAATGGCTTTTCATGAAATTGTAGCTCATTCTTAGGGAACGATTGACCGATTCAACGATCTCGAACATCAGAATAGCTTATTATGACATTGTAGCTCATTCTTAGCAAACGATTGACAAATTCAGTGATCTGGAACATCATAATGACTTGTTATGAGATTGTAACTCATTCTCAAGGAATGATTGACCAATTCAACGATTTGGAACCTCAGAATGGTTTGTTATAACATTCTAGCTCATTCTTAGTGAATGATTGATCGATTCGGTGATCTGGAACTTCAGAACGGCTTGTTATGAGATTGTAGCTCATTCTCAGCGAACGATTGACTTATTCAACGATCTGGAAACACAGAATGACTTATTATGATATTGTAGTTCATTCTAACGATTGACCAATTCGGCGATCTGGAACTTCATAATGGCTTGTTATGAGATTGTAGCTCAATCTCAGTGAAAGATTGACCGATTTAGCAATTTGGAACCTCAGAATGGCATGGTATGACATTATAGCTCATTCTTAGCGAACGATTGACCGATTCGGCGATCTGGAACTTCAGAACGGCTTGTTATGAGATTGTAGCTCATTCTCACCGAATGATTGATTCATTCAGTGATCTCGAACCTCAAAATAGCTTATTATGACATTGTAGCTCATTCTTAGCGAACGATTGACCGATTCGGCGATCTGGAACTTCAGAATGGCTTGTTATGACATTGTAGCTCATTCTCAGCGAGTGATTGACCGATTCAGCAATCTGGAACCTCAGAATGACTTGTTATGAGATTGTAACTCATTCTTAGCAAATGATTGACCGATTCGATGATCTGGAACTTCATAATGACTTGTTACGAGATTGTAGCTCATTCTCACCGAATGATTGACCAATTCAGCGATCTAGAACCTCAAAATGGCTTATTATGACAATGTAGCTCATTCTTCTAGAGAAAGATTGACCGATTCGGCGATTTGAAACTTCAAAATGGCTTGTTATAAGATTGTAGCTCATTCTTAGCGAATGACTGACCGATTTAGTGATCTGGAACCTCAGAATGACTTTTTATGATATTGTAGCTCATTCTTAGCGAACGATTGACCAATTCGGCGATTTATAACTTCAAAATGGTTTGTTATGAGATTCTAGCTCATTCTCGGTGAACGATTGGCTAATTCAGCGATCTAGGACCTCAGAATGGCTTATTATGACATTGTAGCTCATTCTTAGCGAATGATTGACCGATTCGGCAAGCTAGAACCTCATAATGGCTTGTTATGAGATTGTAGCTCATTCTCAGCGAACAAGTGACCAATTCAGTGATCTGGAACCTCGGAATGACTTTTTATAACATTGTAGCTCATTCTTAGCGAACGTTTGACCAATTTATCAATATGGAACTTCAGAACGGCTTGCTACGAGATTGTAGCTCATTCTCAATGAACGATTGACCGATTCGGCGATCTAGAACATTAGAATGGCTTGTTATGACATTGTAGCTCATTCTTAGTAAACGATTGACCGATTCGGCAATTTAGAACATCAGAATGGCTTACTATGACATTGTAGCTCATTCTTAGCGAACGATTCACCAATTCGGCGATGTGGAACATCCGAATGGCTTGTTATGAGATTGTAGCTCATTCTCAGTGAATGATTGACCGATTAAGCGATCTAGAACCTCAGAATGGCTTGTTATGACATTCTAGCTCATTCTTAGTGAACGATTGACCAATTCGGTGATCTGGAACTTTAGAACGAATTGTTATGAGATTGTAGCTCATTCTCAACGAACGATTAACCGATTCAGCAATCTAGAACCTCAGAATGGCTTATTATGACATTGTAGCTCACTCTTAGCAAACGATTGACCGATTTGGCAATCTGAATCCTAAGAATGGCTTATTTTGACATTGTAGCTCATTCTTAGCGAATGATTGACCAATTTTATGATTTGGAACTTCAGAACGGCTTGTTATGACATTATACCTCGTTCTCAGTGAATGACCAATTTGGCGATCTAGAACATCAGAATGGCTTGTTATGACATTGTAGCTCATTGTTAGCAAACGATTGACCGATTCGGTGATCTAGAATATCAGAACAACTTGTTATGACATTGTAGCTCATTCTCAGCAAACGATTGACCGATTCGGCGATCTCAAACTTCAGAATAGCTTGTTATGAGGTTGTAGCTCATTCTTGGCAAACGATTGACTGATTTGGTGATCTAGAACATTAAAATGGCTTGTTATGACATTATAGCTCATTCCTAGCACACAATTGACCGATTCGGCGATCTAGAACATCGGAATGGCTTATTATGACATTGTAGCTCATTCTTAGTGAACAATTGACCGATTCGACGATCTAGAACATCAAAATGGCTTGTTACGACATTGTAGCTCATTCTTAGTGAATGATTGACCGATTCAACGATCTGGAGCCTCAGAATGGTTTATTATGACATTGTAGCTCATTCTTTGCGAATGATTGACCGATTCGGCAATCTGGAACATTTGAATAGCTTATTATGACATTGAAGCACATTCTTAGCGAAGGATTGACCGATTCCACGATCTGGATCTTTAGAACAGCTTGTTATGACATTGTAACTCATTCTCAGCGAACGATTGACCGATTCGGTGATCTGGAACTTAAGAATGACTTGTTATGAGATTGTAGCTCATTCTTAGAGAATGATTAACCGATTCGACGATCTAGAACATCAGAATGGATTGTTATGACATTGAAGCTCATTTTTAGCGAACGATTAACCGATTCGGGGATCTAGAACATGAAAATGGCTTATTATGACATTGTATCTCATTCTTAGTGAACGATTGACTGATTCAGTGATCTGGAACTTCAGAATGGCTTGTTATGACATTGTAGCTCATTCTCAAGAAATGATTGACCGATTCAGTGATCTAGAACTTCAAAATGGCTTATTATGACATTGTATCTCATTCTTAGCGAACGATTGACCGATTTCACGATCTCAAACTTTAGAATGACTTTTTATGAGATTGTACATTATTCTTAGCGAACGATTGACCGATTCAGCGATTTGGAACCTCAGAATGGCTTATTATGACATTGTAGCTAATTCTTAGCGAATGATTGACCTATTTGGCGATCTAGAACATCACAATGACTTATTATGACATTGTAGCTTATTCTTGGCGAACGATTGAACGATTTTGCAATCTAGAACTTTAGAATGACTTGTTATGACAATGTAGTTCATTCTTAGTGAACGATTGACCGATTTAGCGATCTAGAACCTCAGAATGGCTTATTATGACATTGTAGCTCATTCTTAGTGAACGATTGAACAATTCTGCAATCTGGAACTTCAGAATGGCTTGTTATAAGATTGTAGCTCATTTTTAGAGAATGATTGACCGATTCAACGATCTAGAACCTTGGAATGGCTTGTTATGATATTATAACTCGTTCTTAGTGAAGGATTGACCGATTCGGCGATCTAGAACCTCAAAATGACATATTATGACATTGTAGCTCATTCTTATCGAACGATTGGCCGCTTCCACAATCTGAAACTTCAGAACAACTTGTTATATGATTATAGCTCATTCTCAGCAAACAATTAACTGATTCAGCGATCTAGAACCTCAAAATGGCTTATTATGACATTGTAGCTCATTCTTAACGAACAAATGACCGATTCCACCATATGAAAATTTAGAATAGCTTGTTATTATATTGTAGCTCATTCTCAGCGAACGATTGACTTATTCAGCGATCTAGAACCTCAGAATGGCTTATTATGACATTGTAGCTAATTCTTAGCAAACGATTGACCGATTCAGCGAGCTAGAACTTCATAATGGCTTGTTATGAGATTGTAGCTCATTCTCAGTGAATAAGTGACCGATTCAGTGATCTGGAACCTCGAAATGACTTTTTATTACATTGTAGCTCATTCTTAGCAAACGTTTGACCGATTAAGCGATATGGAACTTCAGAACGACTTGTTATGAGATTGTAGCTCATTCTCAGCGACCGATTGACCGATTCAGTCACTTGTTCACTAAAAACATCTTTTCAAAATTAAAGTTACACCTACATAACAACACATTAGTCCTTAAGAACATCTTTTCAAAATTAAAGTTACACCTACATAACATAGTTAGTATTATAAATGATGATATATCATAAATCCTTAATACGATATTCTCCCAAAATTTCGTATAGTTAATTCCCTTAAAAAAAAATTGTAATAAGGTTAATCAAAATAGACAAGGAATTGCAATAAACATACTTATGTAAATAAATAAATTGCATAGGCATTACATAATGCAAAGTTGGTTCAATAAATGAACATATCAATGATTAACTCCAAGTTATGCTCCATGGAGTTTAGCGGACGAGGGCTAACTTTTTGAAAGGGACATGAACTGTTGTATGAGCCTTCTCAACCGTTCGATGAGAATCAACTACAATGACATAACAAACTATTTTGAGTTTCTAGATCACTAAATCGGTTAACCGTTCGATGAGAATCATCTACAATCGCATAACAAGTCATTCTAAGTTTGTAGAACACCCAATCAGTCAAATGTTTGATGAAAATCAGCTACAGTGGCACAAGTCATTTTGAGGTTCTAGATCGTCCAATCGGTCAACCGTTCGATGAGAATCAGCTAGAATCGCAAAACAAGTCATTCTGAGGTTCTACATCACCGAATTAGTCAACCATTCTATGAGAGTCAATTACAATCACATAACAAGCCATTCTAAGTTTGTAGATTGCTAAAGCAGTCAACCGTTCGATGAGAATTGACTACAATCGCATAACAAGCTATTTTGAGTTTCTAAATTGTAGAATCGGTCAACCGTTCGATTAGAATCAACTACAATCGCATAACAAGTCATTCTAAGTTTCTAAATCGCTCAATCGGTCAACCGTTCGATGAGAATCTACTACAATCACATTACAAGGTGTTTTGAGTTTCTAGATCGCTGAATCGATCAACCGTTCAATGAGAATCAGCTAGAATTGCATAATAAGTCATTCTGAGGTTCTAGATCGCCAAATTGGTTAACTATTCGAAGAGAATCAGTTACAATCGCATAACAAGCCATTCTAAGTTTATAGATTGCTGAATCGATCAACTATTCAACTACAATCGCATAACAAGTCATTCTGAGGTTCTAGATTGTCGAATCGGTCATCTGTTTGATGAGAATCATCTATAATCGCATAACAAGTCATTCTGAGGTTCTAGATATTCAAATTGATCAATCGTTTGATGAGAATCAGTTACAATCGCATAATAAGCGATTATGAAGTTCTAGATCGCCGAATCGGTCAATCGTTCGATGAGAATCAGTTACAATCGCATAACAAGCCATTCTAAGTTTCTAGATCACTGAATCGTTTGATCATAATCTACTACACTGGCATAATAAACTATTTTAAATTTCTAAATCACCGAATCGGTCAACCGTTCGATGAGAATCAACTACAATCGCATAACAAGTCATTCTAAGTTTCTAAATTGCTAAATCGGTCCACCGTTCAATGATAATCAACTAGAATTGCATAACATGTCATTCTGAGGTTCTAGATCGCCAAATCGATCAACCATTCGATGAGAATCATCTACAATAACATAACAACCCATTCTAAATTTGTAGAACACCGAATCGGTCAACTGTTCGATGATAATCATCTACAATCGCATAACAAGTCATTCTGAGGTTCTAGATAGTCAAATCGATCAACCCTTCGATGAGAATCATTTACAATCGCATAATAAGCGATTGTGAAGTTTTAGATCACCGAATCGGTCAACCATTTGATGAGAATCAGTTACAATCACATAACAAGCCATTCTAAGTTTCTAGATCACTGAATCGGTCAATCATTTTATAATAATCAACTATAATGGCATAACAAGCTATTTTAAATTTCTAGATCGCCGAATCGGTCAATCGTTTGATGAGAATCAACTACAATCGCATAACAAGTCATTCTAAATTTCTAAATTGCTAAATCAGTCTACCGTTCAATGATAATCAACTAGAATCGCATAACATGTCATTCTGAGGTTCTAGATTGTCGAATCGATCAACCGTTCGATGAGAATCATCTACAATAACATAAAAACCCATTCTAAGTTTGTAGAACACCCAATCGGTCAACTATTCGATGGGAATCAGCTATAGTGACACAAGAAGTCATTTTGAGGTTCTAGATCATTGAATCGGTCAACCGTTTGATGAGAATCTGTTAGAATTGCATAACAAGTTTTTCTAAGGTTCTACATCACCGAATCAGTCAACCATTTGATGAGGGTCAGCTATAATTACATAACAAGCCATTTTAAGTTTCTACATCACTGAATCGGTCAACCGTTCGATGAGAATCAACTAGAATTGCATAATAAGTCATTATAAGGTTCCGGATCACCGAATTTGTCAATTGTTCGATGAGAATCAGTTACAATTGCATAAGGTTATGCGATTATAGTCGATTCTCATCGAACGGTTGACTAATTTAGTGATCTAGAAACCTAGAATGGCTTGTTATGCGATTATAATTGATTCTAATCGAACGGTTGACCGAATCAACGATCTAGAACCTCAGAATGACTTATTATGTGATTCTAGCTTATTTTCATCGAAGTGTTAACCGATTCGGCAATCTAGAACTTCAGAATGACTTGTGTGATTGTAGCTGATTCTCATCGAACGGTTGACTAATTCAACGATATAGAATGTCAAAATGACTTATTATGTGATTGCAGTTGATTCTCATCGAACGGTTGACTAATTCGGCAATCTAGAACCTAAGAATGACTTGTTATGTGATTCTAGTTGATTCTCATCGAACGGTCAATCGATTCGATTATCTAGAACCTAAATATTATTTATTGCATGATTGTAGCTGATTCTCATCGAACGGTTGACCGATTAGGCGATCTAGAAACTTAAAAATAACTTCTTATGCGATTATAGTCGATTCTCATCGAACGGTTAACCAATTTAGTGATCTAGAAACCTAGAATGACTTGTTATGTGATTGTAATTGATTCTAATCAAATAGTTGACCGAATCGGTGATCTAGAACCTCATAATGACTTATTATGAGATTCTAGCCGATTTGCATCGATTAGTTGACCGATTTGGCAATCTAGAACCTCAAAATGACTTGTGCAATTGTAGCTGATTCTCATCGAACGATTGGCTGATTTGGTGATCTAGAATGTCAAAATGACTTGTTATGTGATTTTAGCTGATTCTCATCGAATGATTGACTGATTTGGGGATCTAAAACCTCAGAATTACTTGTTATGTGATTATAGTTTATTATCATCAAACGGTCAACCGATTCGATGATCTAGAACCTCACAATGACTTGTTGAGCGATTGTAGCTAGTTCTTATCGAACAGTTGACCAATTCAGCTATCTAGAAACTTAAAATAGCTTGTTATGCTATTCTAAATGATTCTCATCAAACGATTGACCGATTCGGCAATCTAGAACTTCATAATGGCTTATTATGCGATTGTAACTGATTCTCATCGAACGATTGATCAATTTGACTATCTGGAACCTTATAATGACTTGTTATGCTATTATAGATGATTCTCATCGAACAGATGACCGAATCGACAATCTAGAACCTCAGAATGACTTGTTACGCGATTGTAGTTGATTCTAAATGAACAGTTGACCGATTCAGTAATCTAAAAATTTAGAATGGTTTGTTATGCAATTGTAACTGGTTCTCATTGAATAGTTGACCAATTCGGCAATCTAGAACCTAAGAATGACTTATTATGCAATTCTAGCTGATTCTCATCGAACAGTTGATTGATTCGACGATCTAAAAACTCAAAACAACTTGTTATGCGATTGTAGTAGATTTTCATCAAATGGTTGACCGATTTAACAATTTAGAAACTTAGAATGACTTGTTATACGATTCTAGCTAATTCTCATCGAACGGTTGACCGATTCCGTGATCTAGAAACTCAAAATAGCTTGTTATGCGATTATAGTCGATTCTCACGGAATGGTTGTCTGATTTAGCGATCTAGAAACTTAGAATGGCTTTTTATGTGATTGTAGCTGACTCAAATCAAATGGTTGACCGATTCGATGATGTAGAACTTCAAAATGACTTGTTATGCGATTCTAGATGATTCTCATCGAACGGCTGATTGATTTGACAATCTAGAACCTCAAAATGACTTATTGTGCCACTATAGCTGATTCTCATTGAACAGTTGACCGATTCAATGATCTAGAAACTTAGAATGGCTTGTTATGCGATTGTAGATGATTCTCATTGAATGGTTGACTGATTCGGCGATCTAGAACCTCAGAATGACTTGTTATGCAATTGTAGCCAATTCTCATCGAACGATTGACGTATTCAGTGATCTAGAACCTTAAAATGACTTGTTATGCGATTCTAGTTGATTCTCATCGAATGGTCAATCGATTCGATGATCTAGAACCTAAAATTAATTATTGTGTGATTGTAGCTGATTCTCATCAAATGGTTGACCGATTCAGCGATCTTGAAACTTAAAAGAACTTGTTATATGATTATAGTTGATTCTCATCAAACGATTGACTGATTTAGTGATCTAGAAATCTAGAATGACTTGTTATGCGATTGTAACTGATTCTAATCAAACGATTGAACAAATCGGCGATCTAGAACCTCAGAATGACTTATTATACGATTCTAACTAATTTTCATCAAACAGTTGACCGATTCGGCAATCTAGAACCTCATAATTACTTATTGTGTAATTGTAGTTGATTCTCATCGAACGGTTAACCGATTTGGCGATCTAGAATTTCAAAATGACTTGTTATGTGATTGTAACTGATTCTCATCGAACAGTTGACTGATTCAACGATCTAGAACCTCAGAATGACTTGTTATGCAATTCTAATTGATTATCATCGAACGGTCAACCGATTCAACGATCTAAAACCTCACAATGACTTTTTGTGCAATTGTAGCTAATTCTCATCGAACGGTTGACCGATTAAGCGATCTAAAAAACTTAAAACAAATTGTTATGCGATTGTAGTCGATTATGATCGAATGATTGACCGATTCAGTGATCTATAAACGTAGAATGGATTGTTATGCGATTGTAACTGATTCTCATCAAACGGTTGAGCGATTCGACGATCTAGAACTTCACAATGACTTATTATGCAATTGTAACTGATTCTCATCAAACGGTTGATCGATTTGACTATCTAGAATCTCAGAATGACTTGTTATGTGATTATAGATGATTCTCATCAAACAAATGACCAACTCGGCAATCTAGAACCTCATAATGACTTGTTATGTGATTATAATTGATTCTAATCAAATAGTTGATCGATTTAACAATCTAGAAACTTAGAATTGTTTGTTATGCGATTGTAACTTATTCTCTGTAAGAACCCCGATTGGTCTCTAACTGCTAAAATCGTTAATCACTATTTTTTGGTTTTTGCAATTTTTAGTTTTTTTTTGGGAATTTCAAGGGTTTTTTGAACCATAAAAGTAAATACAATATAATTGCAGAATTCTGAAACAACGGAACAACTACTACAACTTGCATTGAGTTCACTAATAAAAGACCAATACAATGAATATTAATATTCGATGAAAAACACTAATGAGAAAAAAAAGTGCTACAACAAATGAGAACCTGTTTACTAATTCGCAGAATGCTGCTATAAACTTGAATGCCCTGAAAACGGATGCAATTTGATGTAGTTGTAAAGAAGCTACAAATTTTATTGTTCACGCGCACTGTTAATACGCACTATTCATGCGCACTGTTCATCTGCACTATTTATGTGCACTGTTCATCCACACTATTCATGCCTGCAACTTTCTCTCTTCTTCTGCAAATGGATGACTACTGAAATAAGTATTGTTGGAGCACAATCAGAACCTCTATATGAGATTCTCTCTGGATTATCAAATTCACCAGGTATTTCATTGGCTCAAATTATGAACACATAGAAGAACTACGTTCTTCAATGACACAGCAGCAAACCCTTCTCAGAGTCAAAAATCACAATGATCGAATATTTTTTTGGTGTCCTAGAGAATGAACTCTTAAGCCTCTTTCATTATTTCTTATGAGATCTCACACACCTTCCTGGCCAATGTGGGATAAAAGATCTATTCCTACCCTTTCAATTTTTCACTTAGAACTCAATAGTTGGCGCACCAATAATTCTTTTAAATTAATTGTTCACTTGGCCCCATCTATTATAACTTGACCCTTCACTTAAGTGACTTAATTTATAAAATACTAAAAAAATCATCTTATAACTTAGTAATATAAGCTCAAACTATTAATATTTATTTAGCCAAACAAATATTAATCTCTCTTATTACTCATCTGTTTTGCACACCGTCTGAACTGTAAACTGGCACGAGGATTTTGCATAACTCTAACCACTAAAGAAGAAGCTCCCCTCAGATGACCCTCTATCCAACCTCATCAGCCTACGAGGATCTATTATAGGCCAATCTACTTAATTGAAATGGTGTAAACTAGAAGGGGACATCACAGTCTGCCCTTCCTGAAATTGCTTGTCCTCAAGCAATCTCAATTCTAAATGCTATAAAATTTCTTCGCTCTCCCAAGTAGCATCCTCAACCGGAATGTCCTTCCATTTGACCAAGTACTCCCTGATAGTGTGCCTCCTCAAATTCCTCTCCCTGAACTCAATGATAGCCTCTGGCACTAAAACCAATTTCCCCTCATCATCCAAGGGTGGAAGCCCTATAGAAGGAACAATCTGGTGTCCCAACGCCTTTTTGAGATGTGACACATGAAAAACATTATGGACTTTGCTCTCTACCAACAAATCCAACTCATAGGCCACCTCTCCAACTCTCCTGATCACCCTGAAAGGTCCATAGTATCGTGACTTAAGTTTCTTGGCACCACTCTTTTTGAGAGTGGACTGGCGGTAAGGCTATAGCATCAAATATACCATATCACGCACCTCAAAAGTCTGCTCAGTCCTCTTCTGATCAGCATACTACTTCTGTTGATTCTATGCCTTAGCAATATTCTCCTTAAGAGCCTCTACAATGTCCTTTCTCTCCTGTAGAAAATCCCCAGCACTAGGCACTCTACTGTCACTCAACAAAAGGTCCATGAAGTTGGGCACCTCATACCTATATAATGCCATGAAAGGTGACATCTGTTTAGACATGTGATAAGTGGAGTTGTAGCAATACTCGCACAGATAAATCCACTTAACCCAAGCCTTATGTTGCCCTACTATGTAGTTCCTGAGGTATCCCTCCACCCACTTGTTGACTATCTCAGTCTGCCCATCTGTCTGAGGGTGGTAGCTAGTACTCGAAGTAAGCTCTGTCCCTCTCATCGAACATTTGACTGTCACAAGTTTGGCCACATCAAGAGAGATTGCCGTCAGAGGATCACTTCTGAGCAGAAGAAGCAGGGAGGGTCACATTAGAAGGTGAATGTTGCTGAACATTATGAGCAGAAGGAGTTTTCCTTTTATGCTTTTATGGCTAAAAGGTCTTCAGATCATGCCAGGTCTTCTGCTTGGTACATCAATTCTAGTGCTTCAAGTCACTTTTCTCATAGGCGTGACTGGTTCACCGATTTTTCTCCCTTCAGTGACTCAGTTATTTTTGGCGGAGGTGAGGAATACATAGTTGTTGGCAGAGGAACTGTTCAGATACAGTCTGGTGGGAGGACTCATATTCCTCAATGTGTACTACGTTCCTGGTATGGAACTCAATCTACTTTCTATGAGTCAGATCATGAGGAATTCTCCTCAATTGGATGTGGTGTTTAGTGCTCACAAATGTTCCATTATTGATTGAGAGACTCGTCGTATTGTTGTTGTTAGTCTAGAGGATCATGGCCTATATAAGCTCCTTGACACTGGTGATTCTCCTAAGATGGCTATGCTGTAACTGATCTAAAACCCTATAACCCAAACCCTAAACCCCAAACCCCAAACCCCAAACCCTAAAACCCTAAAACCTAAACCGAAACCCTTAAACCCTAAAACCCCTAACCCCTAACCCCTAACCCTAAACCCTAAACCCTATACCAAATTATAATTGACTATAATTGCATAACAAGTTGTATTAAGTTTCTAGATCGTCGAATCGGTCAACTGTTCAATGAGAATTAGCTACAATCATGCAATAAATCATTGTGAGGTTCTAGATAGTCAAATCCGTCGACCGTTCGATGATAATCAACTAGAATTGTATAACAAGTCATTCTGAGGTTTTAGATCACCGAATCAATAAACCGTTAGATGAGAATTAGCTATAATCATAGAACAAGTCATTTTAACATTCTAGATCGTTGAATGGGTAAAATGTTCGATGAGAATCAACTACAATCGCACAAGAAGTCATTCTGAGGTTCTAGATAGCCGAATCGGTCAACCGTTTGATCAAAATCAGCTACAATCGCATAATAAGTCATTTTGAAGTTTTGAAGTTCTAGAACGCCTACTCGATCATCCAGTCGATTAGAATCAGTTACAATAACATAACAAACCATTCAAACTTTCTAGATCACTAAATCAGTCAACCCTTCGATGAGAATCGATTATAATCGTATAACAAGCTATTTTAAGTTTCTAGATCACTGAAAAGGTCAACCGATCGATGAGAATCAGCTACAATCGCACAATAAGTAATTTTTAGGTTCTAAATTGTCGAATCTATCGACCATTCAATGAGAATCAACTAGAATTGCATAACAAGTTATTCTGAGGTTCTAGATCGTCGAATTAGTCAACTGTTCTATGAGAATTAGCTACAATTGCATAAGAATTCATTCTGAGGTTCTAGATCGCCGAATCGGTCAAGCGTTTGATAAGAATCATCTACAATCGCATAACAAACCATTTTAAATTTCTGGATTGCTGAATCGGTCAACTGTTCGATGAGAATCAGCTAGAGTAGCATAACAAGTCATTTAGAGGTTCTAGAACGTCAAATTGGTTAACCGTTTGATGAGAATCAGCTAGAATAGCATAACAAGTCATTCTGAGGTTCTATATCACCAAATCGGTCAACCATTCAATGAGAGTCGGCTACAATCACATAACAAGCCATTCTATTTTTCTAGATCGCTAAATCAGTCAACCGTTTGATGAGAATCAACTACAATCGCATAACAAGCTATTTTGAGTTTCTAGATCACAGAATCGGTCAATAGTTCGATAAGAATTAGCTACAATTGCATAACAAGCCATTCTAAGTTTCTAAATCACTAAATTGATCAACCGTTCGATGAGAATCTACTACAATCGCATAACAAGTTTTGAATTTCTAGATCGCCGAATCGGTCAACCGTTCTATGAGAATCAACTAAAATTGAACAATAAGTCATTCTGAGGTTCTAGATTACCGAATTGGTCAACTATTCGATGATAATCAGTTACAATCGCATAACAAGCCATTCTAAGTTTCTAGATTGCTGAATCGGTCAACTATTCGATTAGAATCAACTACAATCTCATAACAAGTCATTTTGAGGTTCGAGATTGCCGAATCGATCATCTGTTTGATGAGAATCATCTATAATCGCATAACAAGTCACTCTAATGTTCCAGATAGTCAAATTGTTCAACCGTTAAATGAGAATTAGTTACAATCGCAATAAGTCATTGTAAAGTTTTAGATCGCCAAATCGGTCAACCGTTCGATGAGAATCAATTACAATAGTATAACAAGCCATTCTGAGGTTCTAGATTGCCGAATTGGTCAACTATTCGATGAGAATGATGAGGACTGACTCTATGACAAAAGACATAAAAAGGAAGTACAGATATGAAACCACAGAAGAGCACAACCCAGAAATATATTTTCAAACTATTTGATGAATAAATATGATCTTCTTACATGCATATAACTAACAGAAGACAACCTACATGCCCGCAGGCTACAATCTACTTGAGTTCTGGAAGTTCCTAATCTCTCAAAATTCTATCTTTGACCCAAAACTTGCCTTCTCTCCCAAAATGTGTCTTCAAATAGCCATCTGTCGATTTGGCACTAAAACATGTCAAAATTACGTCTCTTTCTACTTTCGGTGATTTGGCGCCAAAAGAGATGCTCCGGAGCTCAAATTTCACCGGGATGAAATTTAGTCAATTCCCCAACAGCAAGTCCAACTTCCAGGGGCCATAACTTCCTAACCGGGACTTTGATTGATGAAAACTTTGCGCCGTTTAGTGCCTCAAAATTTGATCGAAATACCTACGAGGCCATTTAGTGCCTCAAAATTGGCTCAGAAGATTTTTTAGAAACTTAAATTTGGAATAACTTTTGAATGGCAAATGTTGTTGACCTGATTCTTTCTCCAGACTGTGTATCTTTACAATTGCAAGCTACACTAGCAACCACTTCCCTTGACAATTTACGATCAAGCCCTCATACAACATTAATGCTTTTCCTTGATGAATAGTAACTCCTAATGAATAGTGACCAAATAGTGTTTTCTTCCTATGACGTAGGAAACTAACCAGAATAGCTATTGTCAAGCATTGCTTCCTTCAGAGTAACTAGCTAATGTTTTTGGGTGATGCAGGATTGCCCTGACACCACTGGATGCTCTTGCATCAGAGAATCAGTTACAATCGTATAACAAGCCATTCTAAGTTTCTAAATTGCTGAATCAGTCAACTATTCTCTTAGAATAACTTAGAATCTCATAACAAGTCATTCTGAGGTTTTAGATTGCCGAATCAGTCATCTGTTTGATGATAATCAACTAGAATCGCATAACAAGTCATTCTAAGGTTCCAGATAGTCAAATCGTTCAACCGTTAAATGATAATTAGTTACAATCGCATAGCAAGCCATTGTGAAGTTCTAGATCAGAGAATCGATTGTGAAGTTCTAGATCGTGGAATCGGTCAACCGTTCAATGAGAATCAACTAGAATCACATAATAAGCCATTGTGAAGTTCTAGATCGTTGAATCAGTCAACCGTTCGATGAGAATCAGTTAAAATCACATAACAAGCCATTGTGAAGTTCTAGATCGCTGAATCAGTCAACCATTCGATGAGAATCAGTTACAATCACATAACAAGCCATTCTAAGTTTCTAGATGACTGAATCGGTCAATCATTCAATCATAATTGACTACAATCGCAAAACAAGTTGTTTTAATTTTCTAGATCGCCGAATCGATCAATTGTTCGATGAGAATCAACTATAATCACATAACAAGTCATTCTGAGGTTCTAGATCACCAAATTGGTCAACTGTTCAATGAGAATCAGTTACAATCGCATAATAAGTCATTCTAAGTTTTTAGAAATCTGAATCGGTCAACCGTTCAATGAGAATTGACTACAATTATATAACAAGCTATTTTGAGTTTCGATATTGTTGAATTGGTCAACCATTCAATAAAAATCTGCTACAATTGCACAAGTCATCCTGAGGTTCTAGATCGTCGAATTGGTCAACTGTTCGATGATAATTAGCTATAATCACACAACAAGTCATTCTGAGGTTCTAGATCGTTGAATCGGTCAACTGTTCGATGAGAATTAACTAGAATCGCATAATAAGTCATTCTAAGGTTTGAGCTCACCGAATCGGTCAACCGTTCGATGAGAATCAACTACAACCATACAACAAGTCATTCTAATGTTTCAGATTGTCGAATCGTCAAACGTTTGATGAGAATTAGCTATAATCGCGTAACAAGTCATTTTGAGGTTCTAGATCATTGTATCAGTCAGCCGTTCGATGAGAATTAATTACAATCACATAAAAGAAATTCTAAGTTTCTAGATCGCTGAATCGGTCAACCGTTCGATGACAATCGTCTACAATTGCATAACAAGCTGTTTTGAGTTTCTAGATCATTGAATCGCTCAACCGTTCAATTATTAACTATAATCTCACAATAAGTCATTCTGAGGTTCTAGATCATCGAATCGGTCAACTCTTTGATGAGAATCAACTAGAATCACATAACAAGTCATTCTCAGGTTCTAGATCACCGAATCGGTCAACCGTTCAATGTGAATGAGCTACAATCGCATAACAATTCATTCTGAGGCTCTAGAATGTTGAATCAGTCAACTATTTGATTATAATCGACTACAATCACATAACAAGTTTTGAGTTTTTAGGTTGATGAATCGGTCAACTATTCGATGAGAATAACCTACAGTCACATAACAATTCATTTAGAGGTTTTAGATCGTCGAAATTCATTTTGAGGTTCTAGATCATTGAATAAGTCAACTGTTCGATGAGAATCGTCTATAGTTGCATAACTAGTCATTTTGAGGTTCTAAATTTTCATATAGGACAACCATTCGATGAGAATCAGCTACAATCACATTACAAGTCATTCTAAGTTTCTAAATCGCTGAATCGGTCAATTGTTCAATGAGAATTGACTACAATCGCATAACAAGCTATTTTGAGTTTCTAGATTTTTGAATCTTGTCTATTGAAGGACTGGGGGAAATGTAGGTTATTATTATTGTTTACATTATTATTAGTTTCCAAAACATTGAACTTTTCTGATTATGTGTTTTTAACGATATCTTCTTTTTCGAGTCTTCGTTTTAGTTCTGAAAATCTATTATAATGTACGAGTGTATTGTTACTATTAAATAGTTCAATGCCATTGATATACCTTGTATACCATTCTGGGTTAAAATAGTATAAAGACCTATTTGTTATTATCCTTAATGTTTTAAGGGTTACATCCATGAATTTAGAATCAACTAGAAATTTGACTTCTCAGAAAGAGAGATAATTAGAT
>MU225302.1:0-11361 GCA_018584345.1 Thuja plicata | reverse complement strand
TATAATTGTTGAAGTTATTAATTGAAGTCATAAATATATATACTTCCTTCTTGCAAGCATCTAATCAATTACGTATAAACCTTACACGGGATATATTGCAGAATGAACAACATGAGGAATCCTAATCCTGGAAGAAATGTGAACTACACTAGAAGAAATCTGGATACCAACAGTAGTTTAAAGGGAAATAGCAGTAACATAGAAGAAGTTATATTTGTCAAAGCTGTAGATCAAGAAACTGCATCAACAATATGAAGAAGCCAGTCAAGTGAAGTGTTTAAGAGTAGGTTTGAATCAATTTTAAACCCATCTCAAACTGATTAAGCATCAAATTTCATGAATTATGCATTAGAATAAATATTAGTACAGCCCAGAGTTTAGCAGAAATTGAATCAAGCCTTGCAAAAATAATATGAGCTGGTATGTGATATAAGGAAGCTATGGTTCAGAGCACTTGAATTTATGAGCATGTATGCGATCACACGAAGAGAAAGAAGTTTTGCAGGTAACCAGGAACAACTTTTTGTCACGTATACACTTATGCAATTCATGTGACGACAATTTCTTGAAGGATTCGATAGATAAAAGTGGATTATTGACATTATTTGATCATTCAAGTATATACAAGAGTCTTAGAGAGCTAACCAATGAAGATTGAAAGCAGTTTGCAATATTTCGAGACAGATTTTCGCCAGATCTATGTGGAAGCCCTAAATTGCGTTCCCCGAGTATTTCACTAAGTGTTTATTATTAAAGCAGTTACTTTTCAATGTAATCATGGATGTATCCCTAGTTCATAACATTAAGGACACACCTAGACCTAAGGTGAGAAAGGAATCAATAGAACGCTCTAAAGAAAACCCTAGTTTAGCTTTATCTTGCATTTGGAAGATGTGAAAGGATATTTGAACAATCGTTGTGTCTCAGTGTCCCAATGAACAATCATTGTGTATTTGGTTTGTTACGACATAGATGTGATGTTTCAGAGGTTGTGAGGCTGGTTATTGTATGATCCCCTGTCATTGTGATAACAGCTGGTGTTGTTCATGACTCAAAGTACAACAAGCTATCTTTTGGTATGTCTGAGTTTGGTATTTTATTATTCCTGATGATTACAAGTAAAGATGAGTTTGCATTTTGTATTGGAGATCATGTGAAAGTCCTCGATGGTATGCATGATTCTTGTTGGTGTTCGCGGATCAAATGTGTTGGAGGAACTTTGACAAATAATGAAGTTGTTGACAACATTCTGAGATCTTTGTCTGCATGTTATACTTAGAAGGTTGTTGCTATTTAAGAATTGAGAACCCTAAGACATTTTTCAATGAGACGACTACACTCAATAACGAATTTCTGAAGGTTTAAACTACATTCAAAGCAAGTGTGACCAAGTATGATCAAGGAGAAACCTCTACAAAGAGGAAGTTCAAACACACCGCTAAGGATTCGAAAGAAATCATGGAAAAGGAAAGGAAGATTGATGAACTTGAAGCCTTGATTGAGAGAATAGTACTAACTAAGGGCTCCAATAAGTATGCAGGAAAATTACCTTTCAAATGTTTCAATTGTAATAAGAACGGTCATATTGCATATAGATGTCCGAACAAAAATTATAAGGATACTAGAGATAAATCTAAGAAATATTAGTCTACGGGTCATAAAAGCTTTTATGTTGCTAAACAAGGGGTAACTGATGACGAGTCTCTTGCTAGTAAGGAAGAAATTTCATTTATTGTTATTAAAGTGAAAAATCCTAATGAAGAAAATGCAGGAGTCTCAAGAATTCTTAAAATAGATGGATGGGTTACTGATAGTGGATGCTAATATCATATCACTTGTGATAAGATAAGTTTTTGATGTTTGAGGACTATTATGTCCATGTCTTGTTAGATTTGGTAACAATGCTCCTTTCTTGATCAAAGCGAAAGGATCTATTACTCTTGATAGTAAAATCAATACGAATGATGTCTTGTATATTGAAGGTTTAAGTAATAACTTGTTGAGTGTTGGAAAACTATTGGATAAAGGTTACAAATTGGAATTCAATGATGGAATATGCAAACTCATCGGAAGTACAAGAAATTTTATTGCATTTGGTACACAAAATCCTAGTAATATATTTCATTTCACGATTGTTGAGAATAAATATTTAGTTGCTAAAGTTGATTATAGTTAGTTATGTCATTGAAGACTTTGTCAAGTGAACTTTGATAAATTGGTGAAAATTAGCACTACTCGTGTTGTGACAGATTTTCCTAAACTATTAAAGCCTAACAATATGTTCAGAGAATGTCAATTGGGAAAGCTACTAAGTTGAATGTGTTCACTAGGCAAGCCGATAGTTGTAAGAAAATCCAATAGATACACCTCCACTACACCAGTTAAGAGAGTAAAAGAGATGGCTAGTAGACCAGGTAAAATGCATAAGATTATCTTTTCTCGAATAGAGAGGATAAGGAAGCAAGAAGAAGTATCACCACCTACCAAAAAAATGAGAGGTAAAATTTCAATTGAATCACATGGAGAAGAAGAGGAAGGTAGCAGCAAAAAGAATCAATGGAAGCCCAAAATTGAGAAGGTAAATCCTTTGATCATAAATGAAGAAGACTTCACTAAGATAAACAAATACTATCACATGTATAATAACTTTGAGAAACTGAATCTTGAAAATGCGGTTGTCAAACATATGATTCTTGCTGACAAGAAATTTTAGAACATTAGAGATAAGCTACCTAGTGATCTCTATGAGAAATTGGTCAACAATAATAAGAGAGAAATAGAAGAGGACAAAGGAATTAGAGAAAGATTCGTAAGAAAATTACGTCTAATAAGAGATGAAAATCATTTCAAATAAATTATGAAGAGTCTCAGTACCCATCCATCTGAGAAGAAAAAGAAAGGTTCTAATCATGGGAGGCAATTATGAGGAAGTAAATAAAGAAACTGAGGAAGCAGTTGTGAAGGTTATACCATCAGTACTAGTAGAAACATTGAGTGAATCAGAACAGGACACTCAAACAACAGAATCATATTCACAAATAAAAGAAAAACCAGTTTCACCACCCACAATTCATATTGACGAAGAATCAATGCATGTAGAAGGCACCAACATTATCATTGACAGAGAAGAAAATGATTTTGAATATCAAGGAGAGGATGTTGGAAAATTGGAAGAAATGGTTAATGAACAAGAAGATGAGGCAGAAAATGAGGAAGATGATGCAGAAGAAGTAAAAGGAGACGAGAAGAAAGTAGAAATAAAGACAACAGAGGAAACACAAAAAGAAGTCACCAAGCAAACAGTGCAAGAGGAACAAGGTTTAAGTAAGGAGATAAAACCTACAAAGACTGTACCACATCAAATTCAAATTGTTACACCACAAAAGGTCACAGCGACAAGCTCATCAAAATCACCAATGGAATCAGTACTAGCAAATTTGTGAGCTGAAGTTGATGATGATGATCATATAGAGTCAATTTCATTTCTAAATAAAATAATTGGGAAGAATAAGAAAGTAAAGAGCCTAGAAGGATCACTACTTGAGGTAACAAACAGGCTTCAAGGAGTTATATCTAATCAAGTCAGTGAAATTGATCCGCAAGTAAAAGCAAGAGAAGTAATGAAAGTTTTTGACAGGGAGATCACTACTTTATCCAATATTGCATCAATGAAAGCACAAACACTTCATGATGCACAATTATTTCAAACCACTCAAGTCAAAATATCAAGAATGATTTATAAAACCTTGATGTTTGCATTAAGGAAATAAGGAGATGTTTAGAGAGAGGAAGGGCATTATACAGTTAGTGTTCATTGTCACACAAACACATCTAAGAAATTTTCGCTCGAAGTTGAAGAACAAAGAAGCAGAATTGGAGATCACAATGAATCCTAGCATGAAGTTCACTGATAGTGGGAAGAAAGTGAGTAAAATTCATGATGAAATAAGAGTACTGGAAAATGAGAAGGCAACAAAATTGAAGAGGTTTGCATTACTCAAAGAGCACCTAACCCTGAAAATCAGTAATGTGCAGAATCAACTCGAAGAATGTCTTTCATCAAATACATCATACAATAAATTTGCCTATCTGAATCTTAGAGAAGTTGAGATAGCATCCTATGGGCTATGTGCACTACTTAGTGTATCTAATTCTATTAAGAAGACGTGGGGCAAGGAAATTGAAATCTTAAAGGCGAACTTTATATATTGCATTTCAAGTTGTCCAGCATTACAGAATTGAAGACAAGGTATCTCAAAATTTTGACCTGTATATACATATATTTGACACCTTTGTCATTCTTGTCAAAGGGGGAGTAGTGTAGTATGAGAAAATTGCTTATATGTAAAAGATATAGATATGTGAAATAATATGGAGTATAATCAAACGGAGAGTATCCCTATGGCGAAATAACTAGACATGTCTGATCCACAAACTTTTGCAAATTTTGTAAATGGGCATATAACACAATATTACAGTATGTTACAAATTTGTTTTTTTAATTTTGTTGTAAGTTTTTGGGACTTGGCCAATTTTCCCATATGTTGCCACCAATGGCAAAGGGGGAGATTGTTGGCAATTTGGACGACTAGGATATCATGATGTTGTCATTATGGAAACATATATTCAATGTTAAGACAACATGATCTAAGGAGGAAGTTATGGATGAGAACCCATGAAAATTGTCTATGTATAGCTCAGTATTTATCTGTCTTGACAAAGACTATTTTGATCAGCGAAGTTCACTGAAATACTTTCAGTGCATGCGCAGTTGAACACAAATTATACAAGGTATATTAAAGCTACATCTAAGATCGCAAGATTATACGGCATGTACGGACAAAGATATCAATATTTTACAGAGACAGTGTTGAGCCAACCAGAACAAAGCATCGATCAGTAATTGATCATATTGAGTTAAGGGATTATTTTGTTTATCAAAATAATGACTTGACTAATTACGGACGGCATCCTAAATGTTAACCCTAAGGCAGCATGAAGTAATTTTATGTTTTGGGAAGAGTGTAATGAATTGAAAGCCGACAGTAAGGTTGTTTTGTAATAGATTGTATAAAGGAAAGAAACTTGTAATGTGAAGTTGTAAGTATTGTATTAATGTATATTGATGTATTATGTGAAATCTGATATATGATGAAATCAGTGTGAGTTGATAACAAGTTTTTGTGAAGACACTACAAAGCTAGATCAAAATATTGAAGATATTCAGAAGCAGTAAAAGGTTTTTGTATTCTAACTTTTGTATTGAAGATTATCATTATATATTGCATGTTTGGGCATGTTTCAATTGTAATGAGCCGACCAGAACAAAGCATCGATCAGTAATTGATCATATTGAGTTAAGGGATTATTTTGTTTATCAAAATAATGACTTGACTAATTACGGACGACATCCTAAATGTTAACCCTAAGGCAGTATGAAGTAATTTTATGTTTTAGGAAGAGTGTAATAAATTGAACGCCGACAGAAAGGTTGTTTTGTAATAGATTGTATAAAGGAAAGAAACTTGTAAAGTGAAGTTGTAAGTATTGTATTAATGTATATTGATGTATTATGTGAAATTTGATATATGATGAAATCAGCGTGAGTTGATGACAAGTTTTTGTGAAGACACTACAAAGCTAGATCATAATATTGAAGATATTCAGAAGCAGTAAAAGGTTTTTGTATTCTAACTTTTGTATTGAAGATTATCATTATATATTGCATGTTTCGGCATGTTTCAATCGTAATAAGAATGGTCATATTTCATATAGATGTCCAAACAAAAATTACAAGGATAGTTGATAAATCTAAGATATATTAGTCTACGGGTCATAAAAGCTTTTATGTTGCTGAATAAGGTTTAACTGATGATGAGTCTCTTGCTAGTAACGAAGAAATTTCATTTCTTGTTATCAAAGAGAAAAAACCTAATGAAGAAAATGCAGGAGTCTAAATAATTATTAAAATAGATGGATGGGGTATTTATAGTGCATAATCATATCATATCACTTGTGATAAAGATAAGTTTGTGAAGTTTGATGACTATTATGGATGTGTTGTTAGATTTCGTAACAATGCTCCTTTCTTGATTAAAGCGAAAGGATCTATTACTCTAGATGGTAAAATCAATACAAATGATGTCTTGTATATTGAAGGTTTGGAAAATTATTGGATAAAGGTTACAAATTGGAATTCATGGATAGAGTCTACAAAATCATCAAAAGTAGAAGAAAGCTTATTGCATTTGGTACACAAAATCCTAGTAATCTATTTCATTTGAGGATTATTGAGAATATATATTTAGTTGCTAAGGTTGATTATAGTTAGTTATGCCATTGAAGACTTTGTCATGTGAACTTTGATAATATGGTGAAAATTAGCACAACTCATGTTGTGACAGATTTTTCTAAACTATTAAAGCCTAACAATATGTTCAAAGAATGTCGATTGGGAAAGCTAACTAGATCTACTTTCTACAACAAGAAATATTCTTCAAATGGATTGTTAGATTTAGTGCATACGGATCTACGCGGTCCTACAAAGACAAGAAATTACTTCAGTGAAAGATACTTTATGCTATTTGTTGATGAATTTTCAACGATGATGTGGGTGACAGTTTTAAATGACATATCTCAAGCTTTTTGAAAATTTTAGATATTCAATGTACAAGTGGACACAATTTGGATGACGATTGAGATGCCTGAGATCGGATAGAGGTGGATAATTTACACCTGACGAGTTTTATGCTTTCTGCGAAGAACATTGGATAAAGAGACGACTTCAGCCCTCTGAACCCCACAACTGAAATGAGTATCTAAGCGAAGGAACAAGACTATATTATACACAGTTAAGATTATGATGAATGAAGGAATAGTACTACAGATCTATTGGAGAGAAGCAGTGTGCATCGAGGTATATACTTTGAACCGAGAATAGATTAGGCAGGGAACCTCTAATACTCCTAGTAAACTTTGTTGTGGTCATGTCCCTACACTAAAATACTTTAGAATATTTGTAAGTAAATGCTACATTAAGCGACATGAAGACACTAGAAAGTTTGATGCTAGAAGTCATGAATGAATATTTCTTGGTTATTCAACAAAAAGCAAGGCAAATAAATGTTATACCTTTCAACCAAAGAAGATTGTTGAAAGTGCAAATATCAGAGTTGATGAAAATGAGAAGAGATCATAAAGGAATTTTAGGTATGATATGATTGAAGATAACATGTCTATTAGAGAAATGCAAAATCCGAATCAAGATTGATCAAAATACCAGAGATAAAAGAAAGGAAATGAAGTGGATGTTAGCACCAAAGGGTTTGCACACAGCCTGTACCGAAGACTTCCAAGGTATCTAAGGATTACCCATTCTGAAGATGTCATTATCGGTGACATGAATAGAGGTGTTCAAACTAGAGGAAGATTTGCTAGAGATGAAACATGTTTGCTATCTGAATTTGAGCATGAAGTTGTTAAAGAAGAATGTATTCATGAGTTGGATGAAAGCAATGAAGGGAGAACTTGGTCAGATTGACAAGAATATGATTATTGATAAGTGGGTATAAAGAAATAAGGTGAATGTAGCTGGTAAAGTGGTTCAGAGCAAAGAAAGATTTGTATGTAAAGGTTATTCACAAATGGAAAGATATAGATTTTACAAAGACTTGTGCTTGTGATGCAAATCTTGAAGCTCTTAGACTATCTTCCATATGCAGCTTACAAAAAATTTAAGGTCTATAAAATGGATTTTAAGTTTGAATTCTTAAATGGTGAACTATAGGAAGATGTTTATATTGAGCAGTCTGATGGTTTTCATCTAACCGAAAGAGATATGGTTTACAAATTTTAGAAAGTTTTGTATGGATTAAAGTATGCTTGTAGAGCTTGATATGCTAGATTGGATAGGTATTTAACAAAGACAGTAACTTATTTTTCAAAATAGTTGATGATATTGTCTTGATAGCTGATGGTAACAAGGGTCAGACAACGCAATATTGCGGAATGAACAACATGAGGAATCCTAATCCTCGAAGAAATGTGAACTACTCTAGAAGAATTATGGATGCCAACAATAGTTTAAAGGGAAATAGTAGTAACATAGAAGAAGTTATTTTTGTCAAAGCTAGAGATCAAGCAAGTGCATCAACAATATCAAGAAGCCCGTCAGGTGAAGTGTTTGAGAGTACGTTTGAATCAATTTTGAACCCATCTCAAACTAATTAAGCATCATATTTTAGGAATTATGCATTAGAATAAGCAATAGTACAACGCAAAGTTTAGTAAAAATTGAATCAAGCCTTGTGAAGTTAATATGAGCTAGTAAGTGATATAAGGAAGCTATGGTTCAGAGCGCAAGTATTGTTTTTGTTGTCATTATTCTATTCTTGCAATGTTTATAAGAGTAGAAGTTTCTGCAGCAGAAACAATAAACACCTGTGAATCTGCCTTTTTCTATTGGGATCTTCAAAGTTCGTCTTGAACTATTTGATTGTTTCCCGCAACAATTCCACAGAGTGCTTAAAAGCCACACCAATATCTTTTTTCACCCTTTTCCTTTGTAAACATTATAATCGAATTCCTTGACCACAACCTCTTCACACTACTATCTCTCAAATACGATGACCAATGATGCCATCGTGATACGATTTAACAATCTCTTTTTGAACAATTAGTTTTAGTCCCATGTAAGAAGATTTCTCAATATTTTATTGATAATTTATTTTTATAAATATATAGTTCTACACAACTATTATCCTAATCCTAATTCTAACCCAAAGCATACTTATAATGCTTTTTAGATTATAATAATTAATCATAATTTTTAAAGAATAATTTCATTGCCTTATATTGGTCACTCTATCTAATATTGAGAATAGTATTAGTAAGGATGATGTTATATTTGCATTAGTTGGGCCCAAATAATTTAGTGAGGATTATTCTCGGTTAATAAAGTGTATTACTTAGGATTATGAGGGTTTTAAGATTTATTAGTTCCCACAATTTAAATTTACATTCTTATATATTTTTTTAAAATCATTGAACATCGCCGCTAATCTAATAAAGGAACGTTATAATATTTAGTATAATGGTGGAGAAATATAGTGGCGCCCAATATTGATAAAGGAACGTTATAATATTGAATTTACAGATACTTTATAACCGTCCAGTATTTAAGTAACCGATGTTCAGCAAACATTATAGAAAGACAGTATAAGCAATAAAACAGCAACTAACAGCAATAAAACCCTTAAAAATGTTGAAACATTCCAAACATATCAAATTGAAATCCGATTGCACAAATATTAAAGTTGTTTGCAGCCGTGTGTCTAGAGTAGAAGCAGTAGACAGTAATGTTGTTTATGTCTATTACTGCTCTCCCTCTCTTTTAGGAGAATTTCGATCATTTAAGGAGCGCATGCATATGATAATGATAATGATAATGATTGTTGCAGCAGCTGCTAATCGGATAATGCAACAAATCATCCACGATTGCAACATATTTGCACCTGCCCAAACCATTCGTTTATCTCGCATACCTGCAAGTACGGTGCCTCACTTCATCGGTCTGGTAACATACACAGATATCGAGGTGGGGCACACTGTTTTATTATTATTTACTATTATGTTAATATTACATTACAGTTCATTTTTAATTTTTACCAGATAATAATAGATAAATATTATTTAAATGAATACATATATATTTTTCGTTAATATATTATTTGAATAAATAGATAGAACATTTAAGTAACTTCGTTCTTGGCATTTTTATTTAAGACTATTTTCATCACAAGTTATACAGTTGAATAAAGTATTTTTGCAACTATTAAATTAATAATATGACATTATGAATATTTAAAAATTAAAATAAAACAAGTTTGTAGAAACTTTTGTCATATTTTGTTTAATAATTTATTGCTAAAATGTTGTACAAAATATATTTAATAATATTTTGTAAAATATATTTATTTCTAAAAATTTAAATGAAAAATTTAAACATTGGGAAGGTTAATCAAAGAATGAAAATTAACTAAAATTATTTATCTCTAAATGTAACAAGTTTACTTCTAGATGAGTTTGCTAGTAAATCTTAAAGCAGTTTTATTTAGTTTTCATTATCTATTAACCATAACCATTTCAATGTGTAAATTTTATTTCACTTTAATAAAAATAAAAATATTTTACAAAATATGATTAATTTTAATCTTTATAATGTTTGATTTAATATTAAGTAATCTAAAAAAATACTTTGTTTGATTTTATAATTTGTGAATAAAGATAGTGTGAATATTATCTTAAATAAAATGTAAAAAATTAATTTACTTAATAATCTCCTCTTTCATATTAGATGTTCTATCAATTTATTTAAATATTACTTATTTTATTACTTTACTAAAAATTATCTATCTATTCATTTAAATAATATTTATTTTATTTAAACAAGTTAAAGGTTAGTAGTTGCATTTACTGTCGTGCTTTTCTCCCACATTAGGTTTCCATGTAAATTTGTGTTCCTTTGTGTTTATATGTTCATTGTTGTATTAAAGCATTGAAATTTCTTTTATTCAAGTATTCAAGTGAAAAGTTTATATGTTATACTCATTCGCCCTTGACTCGACTCATGTGTACGACTGATTTAAAATATTGTACACCCAACTTGATTTAAAACATAGATAACCATTTTAAAGTTGGGAGATGGATCATGTGTCCACTTATCATCTACGGTACACGTTAATTGAACGTAATTCATAAGTAGCGAAGGATGCAAGATATATTGCATATATATATACAAGTACAAAGAGGGTTGTGGCACATAAAAATACTAGCTTATATATACTTATATATATATAATACGCCGAGAGTAATCCTTCTCGAGTGCGCCTATTTTTTGTGTGGATTAGGGATGATTGAAATAGGCGCCTCGAGAAGGATTACTCTCGGTGTATTATATATATATATAAGTATATATAAGCTACTAGCAGTCGCGGCACCACATGGAAGACATTTTATGATTAATGCTTATAGTAAGAGTTAGGGTTAGGGTTAAGGTTAGGGTTAGGGTTAGGGTTAGGGTTAGGGTGATTTTTATGGTTGGAATATACAGTTAGGGTTAGGGTTAGAGTTAGGGTTAGGGTTAGGGTTAGAGTTAGGGTTAGGGTGATTTTTATAGTTAGGGTTAGAATTAGGGTATTTTTATGGTTAGGGTTAGGGTTAGGGTTAGAGTTAGAATTAGGGTTAGTGTTAGGGTTAGGGTTAGGTTTAGAGTTAGGGTTAGGGTTAGGGTTAGGGTGATTTTTATAGTTAGGATGTACGGTTATGGGTTAGGATTAGGGTTAGGTTTAGAGTTAGGGTTAG
>MU225301.1:2855354-2879300 GCA_018584345.1 Thuja plicata | reverse complement strand
AGTGAAGACTCCGCGAGAGTGAGAGAGGGAGAGAGAGAGAGGGAGAGAGGGAGAGAGCTGAGGAAGATGGAGAGAGTTGGTGGAGAGGGAGAGAGGGAGAGAGAGGTGAGAAAGATAGAGAAAGGAAAGAGAGAGACATTGAGAGAGGGATAACAAGAGAGAGAGAGTGTAGGGCTTATCATTTAGGGTTTGGAGTTTGGAGAAAGAGAGATGGGAGATAAAGAGGGGGGACATTGATGGTACTTTGTGACTGGTCTCATCAACATATGTAAGTTTTCACTGGGTACCAGGGTACAACCAACTTTTCCTGTAAAGGTTGTCCTGGGAATAAATTCTCTGGGCCTTCAAGCACCTGAGTGTTGGGTCTCGATAGTGCGGGAGCTAAGTTGGGTGTGTGACTATTTTATTCGGGGGGATAGTTAGTTTTTGGATCGTCTTCTCCAGGGATTTTGTTAGTAGGTCGAGGTTTCCTGCAAGAACGCATTAGCTTACCAAATAAACTTCAAAAGATATGATAGAGTTAGGAGTTCATTTCTTCTACTTATAGTTATGCTAAACATTCCAAACATCAACCATGATCTAATGAACTATACTAATTCCTGAACATATACAGAACCAATGATTCATACATATTCAATAGCAAGGGAAAAGAGGTCATTTATCTACTTAAAAAATTAGAGCAAAGGACATCGGAAACATACAACACAAAAGAACATTAACTCAGAGATTTGAACACCAACAACATCATTGCCAGAACTCTTCCTTCTTCATTAACAAGTTTCCAGCATCACTGGTGTGTACATCAATGGCTCCAAGAGAGCATCTAACTACTAAGAACTACCAAACATTGAGCTCTACAACTATAATAAAATGAAAATGTCAAAAGCTAACAGTATGGACTGCAAAATCATCAATTTTTCCAACCCTTGAAATGAGGTCAGACTTGTTATCTATACACATACTTTCCCTAAAGCTTAACCTAATCTAACTTTACACTCAACAATAAAATATAATATCTGGTGGCTGGTACTACCTGCACAACTTTACAATCACCTTGAAAAGAGAAGAGGTCTGACAGATCGGAAAAATAATATAAGAAGAAAGGATAGAAGAATCGGCCTTAAGAAGAGTGCCAGAGTTAGAGTAGAAGAAATCCAATCTTCTAAGAGTTTGAGGCTACACACCTCATTAATGCAAAATGTGACTCACTGTCTTTGATGCACGAGGTAGTTAATGTTGGAGTGGTACCTTGGGAGGATCACCTATCAAGACCATCCCTCGAACTGACATGCCTTGCTGGGGTCACCTACTTTGTGACAGCCTTATTGACTATTGAATAATGACCGGTCAGTTTCGGGGAACCTAGACACGGGTCATCGAAAGAATAAAAAATTGTTGGATCCGGGACTTCCAAAGTCTGAGAGCTTGCACTCAAAGAATAATGAATGCTCAATATACACCCTGCTAGTGATAATCCCTAGAATCTAGAGAACTTTAGTATCCTTTACTGTTCTTGAATGCTTCCAAAACTTGGCTGATGTCATCTTCATCTATGTCCTTAATGCTATTCCACCAGTTGTAGACAACCTCAAACTTCTCTTCAATCTCTCCAGCCCCGTTCTGGAATTATTATACTAATTATATGGTGTCATGAGCCTGGAGAATAATCTTAGATATTCTTGATAGCTTTCCTCAGTCGAAGTCTCTGATAGACTGATACCGGGACTCCATTAGCTCATCATATTTACTGAGGACATAGTCCTTCGGGGTGCATGTTCCGGTGGTGAAGGGGTTGAATTGTGACACCATTACAATAAATTATCTGAATAGGTCCAATGGATACCGGACCCCTATGAGTTTCTCCCTTAGGGTCATGACCAGTTGCTTGCATACCTCAATTTTGAGGCCAAGTCTAGAGTATTGGGCCTGAAGGAATTCAAATGATTCCTCTCCCAAAATTCACGTCTCTATAATGACCTCTTCTCTGGAGTTGATGACTTCATCCAACTCGGTCTTCCACCCTTCATACTTCTCCAAGTTCCTTCCCATATAACAATGGCATTGGTTACTTGGCCTAAGAGATTTTTGGCCAAGTAAAGGTCTGGAAGAGATACATCTAAAAATTGCCTTACAACCTTTATCTGCTCAGCAATCCACCCATCCACAGTCTGTGCCTTCTTCTTCATGGCCCTAAGAGCATCCATGTCACCCTACGGGAGTGATAGTATAGAGGTGGAAGCTTCTAGATGGATCTCGGCGAGAGGCTGTGTAAGCTCTGCTAGAAGTCTGAGGAGATATTCTTTCTTTTCTCTTTCCTCCTTAAACTTCTGGGCCTGTTTATCATACCGGGCCTCTACCACCTAGGTCACCTCTCGTAATAGGTCTAACTCTCCCTTCTTATCTCTCCTCCCCAGAGGTACCTTCATGATTATATAATCTTCGTCCCTTATCATCACCGCATCTATATCTGGGGGAGGTGCTGCAATCGTTGAAACTATGCTTCATCCTGGACTAGTCCAGAGGGTATGGACTGTCTGGGCCTTTTTAGGTTTCTTGGCCTCTGCATTTTGGGCCATCATTTAAGCCAGGGAGAATGGAACACCTTTTGCTACCATCGGGGCTTTTCTCTTTCTAGATTCCACCAGCCATTGTGGCAGCTGGGGTGGTTTTGTTGCCGAGGCCTGAGTATTGGGACTCCCTTTGGAGTCCGGCAGTGCATTCTTGGTATTTGCAATTTCATCAGGCTCTTTCTCCTTTTCCTGTTCCTGTTCCCTCTCTCTAGAGGCTTCTGTGTCTTTCACCCTGGTGGTGTCCTCATCTAGGATGTCTCGGATCTCCTCTCCACCGGCATTAGCATCACCTATATTGTCAGGGATTTCCCCATCCTTCTCAGCATCAGGTGAATTGAAATTCATATCTTCGAGGGTTTTCCCCTCATCCTGTTGCTATTGTTGTTCTTCTTTGGCATCATTCGCCGGGACATCCTTCTCCATTAGAACATCCTCCGGAGGTGGCAGAGGTGTCTAGCCAATGTTTAACATTGGGGTTTTTGAGATCACCTCACCAAACATACTCCGGGGCATTTGATCACCCGGAGTAACCAAAGGCATTTGGAGCAGGATGGTTGGGGGTATGGCTGATTCTGTGGGTCCAATTTCCCCAGTCATCGATTTCTCATCGTTTACTTGCCTTGTTTCTTCCTTGGCCCCTTGGACTGGTGTTTCCTCCTGCTCGGGTTCTTTCTATGCTTCTGCCCGAGCTTCCTGCTCTATGGCTGCTTCTTTCTCTGGGATCTCTTCTTTAGCGGGGGTCTTTTCCTTCTCCTAAGCAGTAATTTATTCCACCTCCTTATCTATTTCCCCATGCAGGTTCATGAGCTCATCCATCCTGAAGATGTCATCAAAGTCGTCCTGCGGGGGAGAGATCTCTGAAATATCATCTGATTCGGGGGAGTCCGAACTAACCTCTACTGGGGGAACATTGGGCATGTTGGGGCCCGTGTCTATGCTTGGGGTAGGGTTTACCTTCTACTTATTCTTTCTTTGTAATGGGGACCCGACATTTCCAATGTCTGCAGAATCCACCTTGGTGAATGTCTTCCTGCTCATTAGTGTTTCCAATGAAGGGGATGCCGCTAGGTGAGCAGATCCCACTGGAGTTGCGAGGAGACCGCGGGAAAGCTGGGCGCTTATCCTCTAGCTCGTCAGCCTTGACACCTCCATCTATTCATGAATCTGTGTCATCATGGGGGGAAAACATTAGGAAGATACTTGGGCTGGGGCACTTTCTTTCTCCTTCCCTTTGCTTTTGCTCAGTCCCGCGGTTCCGGAGGTCGAAGTAGACCTCCGCACAATTGGGCCCTTATGGGTACTCCTTGAACACACCCGCTCAAAGTACTTATGACTATTATCTATAATGGGGTGACACACATCTTCAATTGTTAGGTTCTTAGGGTGCCCAATCCACCGGAGGGAGATCCAACTTGTTGATCCCCTTCTCTTTATATGTTGGGTCCTCTAGAGGCCCATCATCTGTAAAATCTTTCAGGAAGTCTTGAAGGTTGAGGGCCTTCAATAAACCTTTGGACATCCGGGAGTGCTGTCGGGCCTGAAGATCAAAACTGTCTTGGCAATCCACCCAAAAAATATTCAATATCATCTTTGTGTGGTGCAGGTGCCCAGGGTAGTGCTTCTCTTATCTTTCCTACTGGATCAAAATTGCTTCTGGTATGGTGGAATTCTGCCAATCCCAGACTCTTTTACTCATTATTGGCCTCTTTGGCCGCCTCGAGACTACAAGAATAGTTCCCACAAACCATAAGGAATGGAATAGATATAACCTTTTTCAAGGAAAAGAATGCGTGGAGCTCCAGGATTCGCCTGCAGAACTCCAAAAGAATGATCCTATCCCCACAATACCTAGGGAGTAGGTAGGGTTTCCTAGAGAAGTCGGTCACCCAAATATATGTATTCTTCTTTAATAGAAAGATTGAGAAGAAATAGCTTCTACCTTAGTATTATATAAAAATAGAACTAGATCGGAGTAAAGACCAATACCTATGATTGGTAGAAAGAGATAGATCAAAATAAAAAGTTCGTGTGGTCCCGAATCTTTATTAATTTTATGGCTATTATATCTACAAAATGACACATAACATTATGTAAAACGCAGAATGAAAATGATGAGCGTTATAATAGTATTCTTTCCTCTCATATCCTTATAGTTAATGAATAGACTATTAGTATCACTATTTCCTTTTTTAAGCATTGCAATCAAGTTTGTTAAGGGAGAGGGACCAGTAGTTGTGCTGATATGTAGATTTTTTTTTCGAAGCTTAATATAAAATTCTTAATAGTTAAATTAAATAATTTAATTTATTATTAGTAGAATATTGTATTTATATGTAAAATATAACCGATATAGAACTTAAATGGAACAAATGGCTATTAGTAATCATAAATGCTTATCTCTAACTTTTATATCCAACAAAAAAGGACCAATAGTTCAAAACAAAAAAAATATTTGTTGTTATAAAAACATCACATTATTATGTAAGAACAACTTATATCCAATACTAATGGATGAATAGTTGAACACTAAAACTTTTTGACAATCTCACACATTTCATGGGAAAATACAAAGTATTAATTGTACTTGCCTTTATAGGTGTGATAGGTGATAGGGCATATTAATGCCATGCTATAGAAGCCCTAGGACATACTCTTGCTAGGATCTTTTCCATGTTTTCATCATGCTTATTATGCTTTTGCAGATACTTTTACTTATATTTGTTGTTATGTGGCATTTTGCCACCGAACCTATTTTATGATTGGAAATACTTAAACATGCTACGTCTGGATGAAGATACAAGATTACTTATTTTGGAAATATAGTTATGTCTTTTTCAAATAAATTTGTTGTTTAAACATGAATGATGAATGTATATCTTGATGTCTTTTATCACAAATGTCTCTAACATCTAGAGTGCAGCGCACCAAATTAGCAACTGTTACCTTGACTAGGTAGACCGTGCCCATGTTCTGGACACTCGACCTAGTCGTACATTAGGTGCATATGGGGAAGCCTCAGGCGCAACACACATGGATTTGGGATGATCAAGGTGGAAGAAAGAAAGCAAGCAAGGACCAGGCATCATAATAAATTCTCTGAGGAAATCTAGGGAAGAGTGGGAAGATGGATTTGTTGTCAAAATCATTTCTTTCCTCTTTCATGGATCAATTCGATCTCCAGTTTTGTAGTTTCCTTTCATGTTTAGTAGGGTTATAATAAAATCTCCACCTATCTTTATGGTGTGACTAGATAGCAGTTAGATTTTTTTCTTTAAATAAAGCCTCGCTCCTATGTGAGAAGGAGGGCATTATCAGTTATAGTTTACATTCTATTTTCTTTACAGTTGAATTTGTAATACTTTTTTAGCAATAGTGAATGAAGCTTTAAAATCTATAATTCAGTATAATTGAGTTTTGATAATCACTCAAGGGGGCCCACTTGGTGAGGAATCTAGGTTAGCTAGATAGGATCATTTGCATATAGTTTAAGTTCCCTACATTTTGGTTTTATAACTATGGTGTTTATACAGTTCCTACAGCCACAAGCCGCAGGGTAGTCGAGAACTTCCTGCAGCCAAAGAGGCAGAGCTATTGAAACACTATGATTATGTTCTCCAATATTTTCAAGTTATAGTGTTCCTTCAAGTACTCTCACTTCTTCATTTCCTTTCTAGCATTCTTTACAGCATTAAAATAGTTTCTTCTCAAAAGTAATTTGCTTCCTACAGCCATAGAATAGTTTCCCTTCAAAAGAAATTTGTTTCCTATAGTCATAGCGTGGTCTGAGTTAAAATCCTTGGTGCATATACTTTGCTGACGCATTTCAAGTAACACATCCTTGGGTTGATAAATTAAATGAGTTTGTATAAAGGAGGATAGCTGCTCGGTCGTATGTCCAATCCCTGAGTTATGGTACTTGCCTAGTATTTTATACCTTAAATAGAACCAAACATTTTTGGCAACCGGGGATTGTGTCAAGCCAAGTGTTTTCCTTCAGCCATTGGTAGATTTCAATTCCAGCATGTACATCCTTTTTAAATAGGGTTTTCTATCAAAAAGTCTTTCACTCCACCGTTGAAATTTTTCACTTACCTATATGCATAGAAGAAGAAGAGATGCTCTAGGAAGGTACCTACCCAACTACCCCAATATCCATTTAGGAGATATCTTTGTACTAGATGAAGACAAAGAGGAGGGTCAGTTCATGGATGCAATTGTCAACCTTCCTTTATCTGAATCATCATCATCTTCAAAAGGTGATGCACTGAACTTTCATCTTCTAGAAAGAGAACTGGAGTTTAATCCATTTGTAGAAGACTTAGCCAATCTCAGAATCCAAAACCCAAACAATCAAGAAGAAAATCCACTACCTCTAGTCGTTTACCAACCACAAGCTCTTCCTCAGCGTCTGCCTAGGATGGTGAATCCCCCTACCTTTTCATTTCCCATTACTGATCAGCATGATAACAACAACCTCAAGAATATTACCTCATCAGCTCTTCCCAAATTTTATGGCCTAGTGACCGAAGATCTAGATACCTTTCTCTTTGAGTTTGACATCCTTTGTCATAGTTACGACTACACCATGGATGCCCATAGGCTCAAATTGTTTCCTGCAACTCTTAAGGAGTCTGCATTAAGATGGTTTATGGGCTTAGGTCAGGATGTTGTTCATAATTGGGATTAAATGAAGGTAACGTTCATGGAGAAATACAAAGAATACTGTAGGGGAAATGATGTGAGAGGAGATGACATCTTCAAAATGACCCATAAGGAGGATGAAAACTTAGAGGATCATGTGTCGAGATTCTTGTTCAACCAGCTGAAAAATACTCATCATCAGCTTAATGAGGAGTCCCAAAAACTTCTCTTTCTATGGGGTATAAATGAAGGATGCACTAAGGCCATGGATCTTATGGCCGGAGGAGATATCACCCAATCCATATGGGGTGATATCAATAAATTCTACCTCAATTACTCAAGAGTTGCGGTGAAGAAGGGCAGAGGATATAGAACCACAACAGACAAAACTATGGGTGCTGGAGCCTCAAGAGTAGAAATCACACATTTTCTGTCCGAATTCAAGAAGGACATTATCAATAACATGGCCACCCAGTTGGACATACTGCAGGTGAAAAAGAAACATGAGGATGCCGAAGCTATGCTAGCAGAGTTCCATCCACATTGTAGACAGAAGAAGAGAGATCTTTGTTGTAAATTGGTTGCCAACATGGAGATTGTGCAACTACCCACTAATTACAAGCCAATTGAAGGGGATGATGAGAAAGTATTCTTCATTGCACAATGAAGACCATGGGCTCAAAGACAAGGTATGCCTCAGGACCCGCTTACTTTTATTGGTCCATTTTATGGTAATCAATGGAAACAACATGTGAATAATCAATACCCTCCTTGGACTAATCCTCAACAACAATAGAAACCTTATCCAAGTCCTTAATGGAAACAACCCCAAGGGAATTGGAAACAAAACCCTCAGTGGCGTGGAGGTCAACAATGGCCAAACTAGTAGTAGGAACTCTTGCATCCACCATAATAACCACAACAGCAAGCCCTTCTACCACCTCCTATAGCCACGATAACACCCCTAAGCCTACTCAACTCCCTGCCAAACCTCAACTGAATCCTAATAATATGCCATCAAAACCTCAACAAAATGTCTATTCAGTGGATCCAAACCAATACCCTACATACGTAATCAATGACATTCATTTACGGTCTGGCACAACTCTACCCACATGTCCTATTATAACTAAAATAACTCCAAAAGGGCCCCTATCTCAAACTATGCCAGAGTCTACTCCTATAGGTCCAACAGTATTACTAGCACCAGTGCAGCTAGCTCAACCTCCCTTCCCACAAAGGTTGCCAGTTGACAACTCTAACCTAAGGAAGAGGTAACCTTTGACATCCTAGATTAATTAAAGAACATCAATGTTCAGATTATGTTGTTCCAGGAAATAAAGGATGTTCCCACATATGGGAAGGCTATCAAGGAAGCCTGCTTAAAAAAGCATGGTCGTAAGTGAAAGGACCCCTAGACAGTCCATGTCCTGGGTAAACTTGCTGATATCATGCTCAGCAAGATAGTGGTTCCCAAGTATTCTGATCCAGGTAGCCTAGTTGTCAAAGTAATCATTAACGGGATAACCATAAAAAATGCTCTAATTGACCTAGGAGTTTCCATAAATGTCATGACAAAGGATATCATGTAGAAACTTCACATCACTACCCTCTAGGAAACACCAACTATCCTGCAGCTTGCAGACAGTTCCACAGTCAAACCGGATGGGGTAGTGGAGGATATAGTTGTTGATCTTGGAAATTGGTCTTACCCTGCTGACTTTATGATCCTCTCACCTAAAGCCACAATAGGAGGCTATCCCATAATTCTTGGTCAACCCTGGCTGGATACTGCTGATGCCTTTATCAGATAGCAATCTAGCGGTATGACCATTTCTAATGGTCAGGATACTAAGACATTATCTTTATATCTAACAACACAACAACAAATAGATTTTGCCTCACTAATATGGCTTGACATTGGAGACGAGGTAGAAGTAGTCAATTCAGTAGCCCAACTCATGATGTTAGAAAGGGATCCATTCCTAGAGCTACAGGAAGAGGACAATGTAATCACCTACATTCTGCAAAACCAGTATGGTCATGACTCAGTATCAATTAACTGTCTCAATCCCCATAGCTTCTCCATGTAAGCTTTGTACCCTGATTGCATCATTCCTTCCTCTCCTACAGCCGAGAACCTCTACCACCAATTGCTTCCTCATGAGGTCCAAGTGCCTCCATTAATAGATGCATATATGGTAGAACTCACAAAGTAGTTGGAAGTTTCCCTTGACTATTGCTTGCATATTAATAGCCAACTCACAGACCAACAACAAACATCATTGACCACCTTTCTGAAAAGCCATGCCATGGCCTTCGCCTAGGATTATTCTGACATGAATGGTTTGGAACCCAAACTATATACCTACCGGATCTTCCTAAAAGAAGACAAAAATCCTGTCAGACAATTCCAGTAGTGTCTAAACCCTGTGTTAAGAGAAAGTGTCAAAACAAAGCTACAAAAGTTACTAAACGCTGGTTTTATCTACCCGATCTCTGACAGCCACTGGGTCTAACCTTTAGTTATTGTCCCAAAGAAAGGAGGGAAGTAACACGTATGTGTCGAATATAGGGAACTTAACAATGCCACCAAGAAGGACCGTTTTCCCCTTTCCTTTATAGACTAAGTACTAGATTCCCTCGCAGGAAAGCGTTATTTTTCTTTCCTAGATGGATATAGTGGCTACAACTAGATTATGATCCTTCCTGAAGATCAGGAGAAAATGACATTCACTTTCCCTTGGGGAATGTTTGCTTACTTTGTACTTCCTTTTGGCCTCTATAATGCCCTAGCCACATTACAGCGAGCATTTATCAACATTTTTGCTAATATCTCCCATGATTGCATAGAAATCTACATGGACGACTTCACAACTTATGGGGAAACCTATGAAGAAGCATTGGTCAATTTGGGTAGATTTCCTACCAAGTGTAAGGAGCATAATTTGTCCCTCAACAATGAGAAATGCTTCATGATGATGTAGGAAGGTGTGGTGTTAGGTCACTACATCTCTGCCAAGGGAATACAAGTGGATCCAGCAAAAATTGAAGTCATCATGAATCTCCCTACTCCCAGAAAGAAGAAGGATGTCCATAGCTCTCCGGGACATGCTGGTTACTACCGGCGATTCATAAAGGATTTCATAAAATTAGCCGGGCCCATGTACTCCCTGGTCACAAAGGATTCAGAGTTCATCTGAATAAACTCTTGTGAAGAATCCTTCCTGCAGGTGAAGAAAGTACTTACACAGGCACTTGTTCTCAGAGGACCTAATTGGGCATTACTTTTCCACATCCACACAGATGCCTCTGACCATGCTATGGGTGCAGTTCTTGGTCAAAAAGATGGACCTGTAGAGTATGCCATCTACTTTATCAGTAAGAATCTATAGGGTGAAGAGTTGAAATACATAGTAACTGAAAAAGAACTCCTAGCTGTAATTTATGCACTGAATAAGTTTTTCCACTATATAACCGGTTACCCAATATTTGTGCATACTGATCATGTAGCCATCAAGTATTTGGTAAACAAGCTTTCTATTTTAGGCAGGCTTGCCCGATGGCTCCTATTTCTACAAGAGTTCGACATCACGATAGTGGATAAACTGGGAAAAACCAATTTAGTGGCTGATTTCCTCTCCAGATTACAAAATGATGATGACCCACATGTCATCGATGAAATATTTCTAGATGACCACTTGTTTTCTATTTCCACTCATACTCCCTGGTATGCCAACATCGCCAATTATTTGTTTACTCAAAAGGCACCACCAAATTTTTCTTCCAAGGAAAAGAGGCTATTAATTGAAAAGAGATTTAATTTTTCTTGGTTGGCTGACTGTCTCTTCTACACTGGCCCTGATAAGATCCTGAGAAGGTGTATTCATGAGGATGAGACCTATGATATACTCCATGCCTACCAGGATGAACCTTGTGGTGGCCATTTTGCGGCCAAACATACAACCATGAAGATACTCAATACTGGCTATTACTGGCCCACTCTCTATAAAGATGCAGCCAATTACACCCGCAAGTGTGATAGATGTCAGTGTATGGGCCACCCCACAAAATTAGATGAAATTCCTCTATTTCATCAGGTAATAGTCACTTCATTTGATAAATGGGGCATAGATTTTGTGGGACCAATTCATTCCCCATCAAATGAGAACTCTTAAATTTTGGTTTGTACTAACTATGTTACTAAATGGGTGGAAGTGCGGGCTATGAAGCATGCAAGGGATAACAAGGTTGCACAGTTTTTATATGAGGAAATATTTACCAGATATGGTGTTCCATGGGAACTAGTCACAGATCAGGGAGCCCAATTCACTTCAAATCTGAGCACTGCACTTATGGAGGAATACAAAATTTGCCACAGGAAGTCTAATCCATATCATCCCTAGGCGAATGGTCAGGAAAAAATAACCAACAGGGAAATTGAGGCCATCCTCACTAAGACAGTTCAGTTGCACAAAACAGACTAGATTAGCCGCTTACAAGAAGTTGTGTGGGCCTACTGCACCACATGGAAAACCCCTACTAGATTTACACCTTTTGAATTGGTGTATGGAAAGACCATTGTAATGCCCATTGAGTTTGAGCATAAAAATTTACACATAGAATTACAACTAAACTTAAATCTTCATGTAGCTCAACAAGAGAGGACCATGCATCTTAATCATCTAGATGAGATACACAAGGCGAATATATAGAATATCAAGTTGATATAGCTTCAATGCAAGAAATGGCATGATTCACACATACAAAATAAATAATTTATTTTTGGTGACTAGGCCTTCTATATGACTCTCAGTTTCAATAAAATGAAGGTAAGCTTACAAATCGTTGGCTAGGCCCTTATGAGGTTGACAAAGTATTTTCCAATGGTGCAGTCCAATTGTCTACAATTGACCATGTCCACTTCAAGTTATTGGTCAATGGTCACAGACTCCGTCTATACCATAAACCCACCAGTAAAGAAGAGTTCCTATGACACTTTGAAGACATTCCTGCAGTCAATGGACCTCCTCCAGCTGAAGACACTCCTGCAACCAATAGACCTCCTCCAGCTGAAGACATTCCTGTAGTCAATGGACCTCCTCCAGCCGATGAAACTCCTATAGCTAAGTGGGGCCAATTTTCACTCTGATCGTCTCTTTAACTTCACCACACATCAGTCATAATAAATTTTTCATTTCCCATGAAAATATCTCTCTCCATAATAAAGTCACCATCAGATCACATCCCATCAATATTTTCTTCCATTTTCACTTACGCGTCCCATCATTATTATGCAACCCCTTAGTTTTTCACTTTGCACACGTCATCTGATCTTTATGGATTTGGGCATTTATTCATGATTACACTCCATGTATGCCTTCATTTATTGTTTGCAACATTTTTTATTCATAAGACATTATTATACATTACATTGTAATTAATATTAGTTCTTCATCTGAATGCTATTGTACTTCCTAACCATACATGTGAGGACACCTGTCATAATTTTTGAAGGGGGCAGTTCGTTAACTCATTAACTCATGTTTTTTCCATGATAACCCTTGCATAAGAAGTACTACGCATTCATTTTACAATTAGTTGATGTGACAACCCCAAATAATGTAAAATTCTCTGCTAAGTTTTTAATTTTTCAAACCCAACTCATATTCCCTGCTCTGGTTTTCCAAACTTCTCCTCTGCTGTAATCCCCAAAACCCTATACCAAGAATTTATCTAGCATTATTCAGTCTTAATTTTAGGTAGAATACAAGGCAACACAAGAGGAAAGAATTTTTATTGAGGATACAGAGAGCAGAGTTTTGAAAGAGCCATTTTCAGTGCAGAGGAAGGTTCGAGTGATTTAGAGTTTTTGGGGCGTAGAGTTTTTCAGTAACAATGGGAGGACCACCCATACACCATGAGCCAGGGGATCATTCATGTCTATTGTAGGATCAAGAAAGTGTCCAAGTCTTTAACCACATGGACTGGCTTACTTATTTTGTCAGGCTCTGTGGTTACGATGAGGCTATAGTAGTGGAATTCTTGCGCACTTACAACAATGGAGTTGCTTATGTGAAGGGATTAAGGGTGGAAGCTTCAGAAGCATGAATTATTGAGGTTTTGGGACTTCTTGCTACAGGTCAAGTGTTTCTACATGAGCATGACACATGAGAATCCAAGGAAGAATTCTCCTTGCCCACAGATAATGCATTGGAAACTAGTAAGCAGGTGGAGAAGAGAACATCTCTTCTGGAGGATTACTCCTGACTAGCTGTCCATGTGATAAGATACATTAATTGTGAAGGGAAATTTTCCTGCTTACATGCAATTCATTTTAAACTTTTAAGTCATTTATGACATAACCGCCTTGTCAATGTACCCAATTTCCTATATTCTTTGTTTAACTAAGCTCAGAAGAAGTTAGAAAGGGGAAATTAAACGTGACCACTCACCATGGGTTGATCAAAATTTTGGTAGAGAGGTCTTTACGAGATATTTCTCCCATGACATGGGAAGAATTTATCACCGCACCCCATGTGTAGTTACGAGGTGAAGGACACAACCTAGATTACTAAAAAAACAAGGAAATTCTCCTAAGGAAGATGCACCTAATGAGGACGAAACCATTATTTCGGAGCCCATAAATAAAATTACATCTTCTTCAAAATTTGAAACGAAGCAAACCACTCTGCTTAAACCAAACCCTAGCCTAGGGAGTGGTCAAATTGAGGGTTCTTCAAATTAAAAAACCCCACAAAGTGCCCAGAGGAAGAAAAAGGGCAAGGCAAAAATAGCTACGGATGTTGAGGAGAAAACTCTTGTTTTATCAGAAAACCTTGTTTCTCTTGCAACCATGCCAATGAAGAAACAACGAACATCATAGAAGTGCCCCACCACATCTATTGAAATTCCTCCATAGTGAAGTAGTCATTTGAGCACACCTCAGGCAGACAAAATGGAATCACATGCGATAACTGGGTCATCTCCTAAAGATCCAATTAAGGAATCTTTAAAAGAACAACCACAAGCAGGAAGCCTAGGTAAAAAATGTACATACATCATGTAAATAAATCCTGTAGCTGAGGAAAGGGATACATAAACAATGAATTTGGAAACAACATGCATGGAGGCAGAATACGCTGAAGCTATAGATATGCCTTCCTCTCAGCAGTAAGTTGATCAAGGGAAATATGCCCTAGTTCCAACCCCAGAAGAATTACCCATTGATGGGTCAGGCACAGTCACAACAACAGGATAGGTCACTACAGCTACTTCAGTTCAAAAGAGTCAGGTAACTCTACACTCCCTTTTCATTGACTATTTTAATCAAATGCAATATGAAAAGTCAATGTGGGAGTTGGAAAAGGATAGATTAAAAAAAGAATTAGGTAGGAAACAACAAGAAGTGCAGTTGCTATAGAGAAAACTAGATTTGGTTACACATTTAATTCCACAGTTGATATAATGCAGACCCCCTCCTAGGGTCTATGCTTTGTGCTTGAAAGAGCATTTTTTCATGTATAAATTGATGAGGGTCCTTCGAGATCTACACACAGGCATAGATTCGCCATAGGAGTTTGTGGCTGCATATGATCAATCCCCTGACTGTGTTCAAAATTTGTTGTGTGAGAATTACCTACATAATTATGTTGTTCCCTCTAATATCGATTAGAATCCTTTGCTATTTGTTGCAGATGTTCACTTGTCCGCTTTACATTCTTGGTCTAACAATGAAATCAACTATGGGGAACAATTGAGAAAATATAGGGGAGTGGAACAAACTATCACACTACCCTTACGACCAGAGAGTGGTAATCCCTGTAGGATTTATTGTGATTGGATGGAAATAGTATATGGGATGAAAGAATCTACCCACCAGAAAAAGATACTGAACAACAAAGAAGAGGTATTTGCATCATTTGAACAACTCTCTTTATCGAATGTGAACAGAGCAGTGGAAGGGTTGAGACAAAGATGGGAAAGATTACCATTGGCATTAAAGAAGGATGAGCCTCACAACCTTATCAACTTAAGAGATTCTATACAGAGAGTTCAATGGTACTTACGCCTGGGCAGGCAACCTCATCCTGAAAGGTGGCTTCCACTTTCCTTCCAACCCCCTCTTCACCTATGGCCACTATATAGTTGTATTGACAATGAGGTAGACGAACAATTGGAAATGAGCAGAGAAATCAAGATGAAGCACACTAATGATTATTACTAGCACATGGGCACCTCTATGACTAGTGAGACACAGGAAGGGGATCTTCGGGTACTTGCGAAGATCAGGAATGTTTCGGTGCCTGAGGAAAGGCCTTGGTCTTTGTAGGGGGAAAAAATGATAGGGCATATTAATGCCATGCTATAGAATCCCTAGGACATACTCTTTCTAGGATCTTTTCCATATTTTTATCATGCTTATTATGCTTTTCTAGATACTTTTACTTATATTTTTTGTTATGTGGCATGTTGCCACCGAACCTATTTTTTGATTGGAAATACTTAAACATGCTATGCCTAGATGAAGATAATAGATTACTTATTTTGGAAATATAGTAATGTCTTTTTGAAATAAATTTGTTGTTTAAACATGAATGATGAATGTCTATCTTGATGTCTGTTATCATAAATGTCTCTAACATCTGGAGAGAAGCGCGCCAAATTAGAAACCATTGCCTTGACCAACTAGACCGCGCCCATGTTCTAGATGCTCAACCAGGTCGCACAATAGGTGCATATGGGGAGGCCTCAGGTGTAGCACACGTGGATTTGGGATGATCAAGGTGGCAAGAAGAAAGCAAGGACAAGGCATCATAATAAATTCTCTAAGGAAATCTAGATAAGAGTGGGAAGATGGATTTTTTGTCAAAAGTATTTCTTTCCTCTTTCATGGATCGATTCAATCTCCAGTTTTGTAGTTTCCTTTCATATTTAGTAGGGTTATAATAAAATCTCCACCTATCTTTATGGTGTGACTAGATAGAAGTTAGGTGTTTTTATTTAAATAGAGCCCCGCTCCTGCGTGAGAAGGGAGGCGTTATCAGTTATAGTTTACATTTTGTTTTCTTTACAGTTGAATTTGTAATACTTTTTGAGCAATAGCGAATGAAGTTTTAAAATCTACAATTCAGTATAATTGAGTTTGGATACTCACTCAAGAGGGCCCAATTGGTGAGGAATCCAGGTTATCTAGATAGGATCATTTGCATATAGTTTAAGTTCCTTGCATTTTGGTTTTATAACTCTGGTGTTAATACAGTTCCTGCAGCCACAAGCTGCAGGGTAGTCTAGAACTTTCTGCAGCCAAAGAGGCAGAGCTATTGAAATAGTATTATTATGTTTTCCAATATTTTCAAGTTATATTGTTCCTTCAAGCAGTCTCACTTCTGCATTTCCTTTCTAGCATTCTTTACAACTTTAAAATAGTTTCTTCTCAAAAGTAATTTACTTCCCGCAACCATAGAATAGTTTCCCTTCAAAAGCAATTTGTTTCCTGCAGCCATAGTGTGGTCTGAGTTAAAATCCTTGGTGCATGTACTTTGCTGACCCGTTTCAAGTAACACATCTCTGGGTTGATAAATTAAATGAGTTTCTATAAAGGAGGATAGCTGCTTGGTCAGATGTCCAATCCCTGAGTTATGGTACTTGCCTAGTATTTGATACCTTAAATAGAACCGATCAGTAGGATAAATTATTAAGATCAAATACTCCAATGCATATGCTTTGCTTCTCGAGTAGTTGTACACATGAGAATTATATTTTTTTCACTATGATAATAATACTTGTTCAAGTGAGCATCTTATTTTATTAATTGAGTATATTATTTTCTAAATAACTTTTTGTTTCAAACAAAAAGTTATTTATCTCACTTGTCAATGAATTTATTTGTCTTTTTAATATATCATTTATAGTTCTCACGTGTTCAAGTATTGGTCCATTTTGACCAATATTTGGTAATTATTTTTATTTACATATGTATTTTTTATTTACAACATATAATATAAATGTGTGACAAGACTAGATAAGATAAGCACAAGTGAGTTTAACTATTAGAATCTTTAATCAAATATTTTTTTTAAATAGAATCTTTAAAAAATTATTTTTTGGACACTTAGGTATGTGTGTAGTCCTTCAAGTGAAAGATTTAGCAAAGAAATAATATTCACATGATGAATGAGTGAAAATGTGAGACAAATTAAAGAAATAATATTCACATGAGTTGTGATGGATGAGTGAAAATGTGTACCAATTCTAACGAAATGCGGGTCACAAAATGTGTAATGTTTCAAAAAATATATTTCTTTTATTTGGAGGTAAAGGGTGTAAGATCGCAGGGAAATGTAATTCTTATTTTGGAAGATAGCTTAGCTAACTATATTCCATGCAAAATCCACCACGATTACAACTCTTATCTAGATCACTATCTTTCCTTAAATGAGATTGAGGAGGCTATGTACAATTTGACTTTCGAGAAGGGACTAGGGATGGATGGCTTGCCACTGGAGTTCTACGATGCGCTTTGGCCCTGTATCAAGGAGGACTTTTAGAATGTTTATCTTGAGGATATTGAAACTGGATCTTTAGGAATTAGGAGCAAATATTAACCAAGGCCTTATCAAACTTATCCATAAAGGGAAGCAAGAAGACACTGTAAATGGATGGAGCCCCATAAATTTTCTTAACACTTCATACAAGATCATAGCTAAAGCAGTAGCCAAAAGAATCAAGACTATTGTTCAAGAAATTGTCTGACCAAAACAAATTGGATTTTGAAGAGGTAGATTTATTCTTAATAATTTGGTGCTAGCTTGGGAATCTTCAGAATGGGCTGAACAAATGGCTCAGAATGTTTTGATTTTCAAATTTGAATTTGATAAGGCTTATGATCGTACAATATGGTCATTTATCCTTAAAATGCTTCAATGGTTTGGATTTGGTCCTAATTTTTGTGGTCATGTTAGGATGTTTTTGATTGAGGTTAAAATAGTTTTTGAAGGGAACCTTAACCCTATACAATTTAGAGAAAAAGATAGGCAGGAAACAACATAGAAAAAAAAGGACAAAACAACAAAAATGAACAATTGGGGGAAAGAGATGGAGGTATTAGAAACCCCCCTGCACAAACTACCAGCAAAAAGAAGCTAAGAAGACAAAGAAAACACAAGCCCAATGAACAACACAACTAGGTCACTTTTTCCATAATCTCTACAAAATCAGACATCAGCGATTTATATTTGTGGATAGCCTCCCTAAGATCCTTGATTTCCTTAGTGTTACCTATTTTCATCTTTTTAGCACTCGCTCTAGTACGAGTTCTAGGGCCAACATTGTTGGGGTCTTTAGCAACATCATCATCCACAACAATGGGCGTAGAGTTTCCATCAAGCATAGAGAGAAGAGACCTCAAACTGCTTTCAGTCACCTTCATGCCCTTGTAGTTGTTCTTCATGATTTGGCTGAGGGTGTCTTCAATACCCTATATATGGATGGAAGTAGTTTGCAGGCAGAAATTGACGACCGCATTTATCTTTAGTTTGAGCTTCTCCAACAACCTTTTTTCCATGTCTTCAGCTTGGGTACCATCTTCATTTCTTCCCATATGCACGAGCTTAGAAAGTAGTAGAGAAATTTTATTCACTCTGTCCTGGAGCTCATCATACTTACCATTTATGTCTTTCATTTCTTCAAGCAGCCAGGAATTCATCTGATAGTCCATCTATGCCCACTCTTTCACTACCTGCATAAACCTAGTTGTCTCTTGGCTCTTCATTGTCTCATTTTATTGGCTACCTCCAGCATACTCTTTATCTTATTTTTCATTCCCTTCCTCTTTATTCACCTCAATCTTCTCATAGGTATCCCTGGAAATCATGCCCTCTTTAGACAGAGAGTTAGCATAGTTCACCAAAATAAGTGCATTGTCAGGTAAGAAAGTAACCTCTACTTGAGTCTTAGGAGGGGACTCTATAGCCTTCTTCACAGGGGAGGTATCTCTCACTTCACCTTGAGTACTAGTATCTTCAGGAGCAATTTTGTCTTCAAGGCCTTCCGTGTCCATATCCTCAGATTTGGCGTTGCTGACATTGTCGCTTTCCATCTCCTAAGAGAACTTAGTAATATCCTTTTCCTAGGTATTTGTATCATCTTTAGTATCCATACCTTCTTCATCAGAGAGGAATTTATCCACTTCTTCCATGTTTACATTTTCAATTTCCCCCTTGGCCTCAGTTTTGTTATCTGTGTTCACACCAGTCTCCTCTGTGAGAATTTTAGCAGTATCTGCTAAGTCATCAGTTGCTTTGCCCTTCCTCTTATTTCTAGGAGTGTTACTTTCATTTATAATGGGTCTTTTACCCTTCTCCTTGATCTTACCAGCGACCTAGGTGTAATCTTGAAGCTTGAATTTAGCATACTCATAAATTAGCAGAATAAGCCTGTCGTGAAGGATTGGCTTCTTTGCACTCTTCATGTTTTCCATAATACTATTACCAAGGGATTGAAGCAGAAGCTAGGGGAAAGAAATTTTCCTCTTGTAACAGAAATGATTAACAATCATAAAGTGGAAGTTATAAACCCTAGTATAACAACCCTCAAGCGTAAAATATTGCATAAGGGATTTGACAAGTTTTTCCCAGAAGAGCTTCATATGAAAATGCATGACATAATCACCAGGATTTTTAAAAAGAAGACCTCTTTCTCCCAAAGTCTTAGGATACATTCTAACCGCATTCTAGGCCATAACCCTACCTCTGTAGTATTTCAACCCAGACATTTCAAGACCCATAATTTCAGAAATTACTTTCTCAGTTACACAGAAGGACTTACCACAGATAGTCACATTCCCGTTATCCTAGCTATCTGCAAACTCCTTGGAGATGTCTTTTTCATAGCCATGATGTCTCTCCATGTAATCAATGACCCCACCTTCCTTGATTTTATTCCAGATCTCAGCCTCTTTCTTCCATTTACAGACCATAGGCTCTTTGCATTTCAATTTTCCTCCCATTTTACCAGCAAGCCAAACTTCAAAATATCACATAGGATGAATGTCACAATCGAAAAAAGAAACACAAAGCGAGTAAATTGTGACAATGATCATCACTTTAAAGGGATTGATTCCTTCATTCCCACAATTTTAATTATTATTGCAATGGCCACGGAGTGTGCGTGACCCATGTTTAAGGCAACTAAATAAACTATCCCTTTTTATCATCATCATTAATAGTAGATCCATGATTTTGGTGGATTTGGTTGTACCTTATAAGATTAAGGACTCCATTACTTAATCCTTGATTTCCCTACCAGCTTCTGACATCATCACTATACACTCCCACATTTGCTAGGCTATTAGCCACAACATTTGACTCTCTAAACGTGTGAGTGACATGTGTAACATCAAAATCAGATAAAATATTTTTAATCTATGAGATGATGTGACTCGTATTCCATGATGCGTTATGATTACCATTAATGCATTAATAGTATTCATGGAGTCACCTTCCAGCCACAGTTTGGAGTAGTTCTAAATTTTGGTCAATTTACAGGCGTAGAGAGCAGCCATAACTTCAACAACATGGCTAGTTTGGGAACCAATAGGGATAGCATAAGCAGCAATACAGATACCTTGAGAATTTATAACAATGCAGCCACATCCAACAATGTCAAGGTTACCTTTAGCCACGCCATCAAAGTTAATTTTGTGCCATCTAGGAGGAGAGGATCTCCAAACAACTCTCTCAAGGATAGTGGGAGTAGGCTTAGTAGTAGAAGAAAATTTCCAGTGCTCAATAACATCCTTATCGTAAATACCTTCCATGAGTTTTAGTTTAATTTCATAGGCTATTTTAATGTTTTCAACAATACTTCTTATAGTTTTAGAGCCAATCAATAAGGAAGTAGAGTTTTTATTTCTGAATATCCTATCATTTCTTTCCTTCCATATCCTCCATATAAAATGTGGGGTAGTATAATTCCAAATAAGTTTCCCCAAATGGTGAGATAAGGGAGAACTCCATTAGGATAGGAACTCCTTAATAGTGTTAGGGAAAACCCAACTAATATTCCAATGCTGCAACACAACCCTCTAGATCTCTCTAGTGAACTGACAGTGAAGCAACAGGTGGGAAGAAGACTCAGCATCTTTCATACAAAGATAGCATCGATTAGGAATCATCTAGCCTCTTTTGGTAAGGTTCTCAGTAGTTAGGATTTTGTCCTAGGCAAACAACTAGAAGAAAAAGTTAATTTTGGGGGTAAGGGAAGGAAACCAAACCTTAGCCCAATAGGGCTTTGCATCATATGAGGAAAGAAGAGAGTAAACTGAAGCCACCGTGAAATTACCACTGGGATTAGGGGACCAAATGAGCTCATCTTCACAGTTAGCTTTGATCTCGTAGGGGGACAGATCAAGGTTAATAGTTTTCAACTGAGGATCAATGTCACTGAGGTTGATCCGTTTATTATCTCTCCAATAATCTACCACTTTACAACCAATTCTTAGGAAGAAAATGTCTGCAAAGTGGGCCAAATCAGGGTACTAAATGAGGGGTTTGTCCCTAAACCAAGGATCTTCCCAAAATTTGGTTTTTAGACCATTTCCAACTTTCCAATGAGCCCATTTAGCTACTAGAGTTTTAGTCTTCAAAATACTATTCCATATCACAGAGCCCTACACTGTGAGGGGGGAGGAAAGGAAAGCCTCAATAGAGGGAGTGGAAAAAAGGTATTTTGATTTAAGAATTTTATTCCAACCTTTTTCTTCTCCAAAAATTCTCCAACTTTGTTTAGCCATCAGGGCAAGACTGATATCCTTAATTTTTCTGATGCCGAGACCCCCATGTTTAATAGGTTTTCACACATTCTTCCATGCCACAAGATGGATTCTATTTTTTACCTCTGTGCCTGACCAAAAAAATCTTTTCTACAATTTCTCAATAGTGTCAGCAATCTTGGCTGGAATTTTGAAGAGGCTCAAGGCGTAAACTGGGAGCTCTTGAGCAAAAGGATCGTCCCAGCATTGTTGAGGAGGGTCCCTTTCCAACCAGAAAGTTTTCTATTGAACTTATCCTCAATAGCATTCCAGAAAGAATCTGGAGGTTTCAGACCCAGAGGAAGGCCCAAATAGCCGGAGGGAAAGGAGGTGATAGAACAGCCAAGAATAGTCGCCATTTTTTGTTGTCTTGCTGGAGGGGCATCGACAAAAAAGAGAGAGATTTTCTCCTAGTTGATAAGCTAGCCCGTAGAAGAGGAATAGGTATCCAAAGCCTTCTTGATAGCTTTAGCTTCTTTAATCGAGGAAGATCCCATAAGAACACTATTATCAACAAATTGCTTGTGAGGACTAGGGGAGCAAGTCGATGAGGGGAGGAGACCCCAAATCAAACCCTCTAGGACCTACTTGGAGAACAACCTCCCAAGGATTTCAGCCATGATAGGAAAAAGGATGGGGGAGATGGGATCCCCTTGGTGAAGCCCTCTAGAAGGAAAGAAAAGATTAGAAGCAGAGCGATTAACCAACACCATGGAGAGGAAATAAGTTACTGGATAAGGTTAACAACTTTCTCAAAGAAACCAAAGACCAAAAGAACTTTACAAAGGAAATCCCAATCCACCCTTTCATAGGCCTTAGAGAGATCAAACTTCATAAGAAACCCTTCCTTTTCTGAAGTCTCCAGCGAGTGGATATTCTCATGAACAGAGATAATAGAATCAAGGATCTATCACCCCGGGACAAACCCATTTTGTTGGGCGGATATAATTTCTGGGAGGAGCTTCAGAATATGCACCATGAGGAATTTAGAGATGATCTTATAGAAGGTGTTGGTGGTACCCTAAATTTTGAGAATTTAGAAGTCCTAATATATCATCAAGAAGAAAGTTTCTTCATACTAAAAAAATTAAAGGAAGGAAACTTTATGACACAAATAAATAGAACTAAATAATCGGAGCCTTCATAAAATGTTGGAATTTCAACCTTCTACAAAGATGATGCCGATAGAGGCTGAAGATGGTCAAATTTTAAAAATCTAAAACTGACCCAGTTTGGGAAATCAAATTTCCTATCTCCAGCTCCAATCTTAGCTTTTCACGATGTGTTTTGGACTTTTGACCAAAGCCAAATCCGAAATTTAGGTAGTTAGTTTTTAGTTAGTTTATTGTTTTTTCAAAATATTTTGTAATAAGGGTTGTGTCTTTTCACCTTAAAGAGGTGTGAAAGCCACTCAAACACATATATATACATAATGTAAAATGTAAAGAGAGAACAATACAATAAGAATACAATATGATACAATTTCACATATTTGGATAGTTTTTAATCAACAAGTATAAACATGGGCCTGGATGTACTATTTTTTTCAAAATCAATAAAGATAAGTCCTTTTTCTTTCACATGTGTAATAGTTTCATTATCATTTTACAATTAGTCCCTCGGATAAACCAATAGAACTTCTTCAAAGTGATAGTTTGATGTGCATGCTTCCTGATTTGATTTATAGTCTATATTTTCAATTGGTTTTCTCATTTTGCATGGTTAAATTTTGTTGATTAAGGCCTTAGTCAATTGGTCTGTCATCTAAGAAGTATTACCCTTTTGAAATATCTCTGAATTTGTTTTAGGTTGCATGTACATTCCATAACACCTTTCAAGTGATAAGTTTTCTTGTAAAACTATCTCTGAGGTTGAACATAAGATTGGAATGATCTTGACTCTATTGCCCATGGTAGAATAAGG
>MU225301.1:2808675-2852103 GCA_018584345.1 Thuja plicata | reverse complement strand
TAAAGTATTTCAGTTTATAGTTCATGATATATTGATTTCAGTTATATTTATTTCAAGTTCCTTGCCATACTTTGAGAGATGGAAGTTTGAGTTCCATACACAGGTTATCTGCTATAAAAATCCTATTTAGGTGAAGGTTCACCCACCTTGGTCCTGCAGAGCCAGAAGCGTAGGGGAAGAGGATCATAATCGATCATTCCCGTTAGTTGGAAAAAAATAATTAGATTTCCCATCATTGGATTGGCAAATCCAAAGGAAATTCAATTCAGCATTTTTGGGCACCAACATGTGTTACACAAGCTAATCGGTTTGAAGCTATTAGCTGTATCAACACTAGGTTTCTTAGGAATGAGATAAAAAAAGGTGGAGTTATCTTCCCTTAGGAGGGAACCAAAACCAAAGAACTCTTTAACAGTATCTAAAATATCTTTTTCAACAATGTGCCAGAAAGCCTGGAAGAAGAAAGGAGGGAAGCCATCAGGACCTAGGGATTTTTCTCCCTCAAAAGAAAAGACCACAACTTTGATCTCTTTGGATGATGAAATTTTACACAACAAAACATTATCTGCTCTAGACAGGATGCACAGAATAGAGTCCAAAAGAAGATGTTGGTTAGCAACAGAGAGAGCAAGGTTAGCCTTGAGAAGAGAAGCAAAATATCCCAATAATTATTTTTTTATATCCTCCTCCTTACTTAACTTACCATGGGGACCACTGATATAATCAATCCTTTTAGCCGCCTTGTGTTTTTGGGCAGTGAGATAGAAGAACCAAGTATTCTTATCCTCTGCACGAAGCCAGAGAGCCCTGGAACATTATCTCCAAAAAAATTCCTCCTTAGAGACAATGTTGTGATAATCATCTTGAATTATGTTTTCCTTAAGTTTATTCTCCTCAGTCAATCCCTTTAGCTGGATAGTTTGTTTAATTTCGTGGAGGTCAGCTTGGATAGAGATTTTATTGTTGAAGATGTCCCCAAATTCCTATTTATTCCAAACTTTAACTTTGTTTTTCATCCTTTTAATTTTTTGGACCACTCTGTACATGGTTGTACCTTCCACTTGGACATTCCACCAATCAACTATATTCCTAGCAAGGCCAAGATGTCCACATTTTCTCAAATCTGAAAGGGTGGTTTCTCTTACCCGTAAGAGGATTCACCTAAATAGAAATAGGAGAATGATCAGACCCAACACGGTGAAGAGAAGACAAAGAGAAGTCATAAAAGAGGATCCAATCCATAGAAATCATGGTCTGATCCAGGAAAACTTGTATCAAGTCATCCCCAGTTCTTCTATTTGACCAAGTGAAATTGCCACCTCTGAGATCAAGGTCCAAAAGGGATTAGTTGTTAATAAAATTCATAAGAGCCACCCCACTATCAATATGAGAAGAAATACCTGTAGATTTTTTAGAGTCGCTAAGGGGAGTATTGAAGTCTCCAACTACCATCCAGTAATCATTCTTGAAGTTGCTTCTCTCAGTTTCCAGTTTACACCAAAATCTATCTCTACTAGTTTTAAAGTTGGGCGCGTAGATGTTTGAAAGAACCCAAGTGAAGCCATCCCGAATATGGTATAACTGAAAAGAAGAGATGTTACCTTGTGATTTAATAATATACCCTTGAATAGTATTAAGGTTCCAAAAGGAAGTAGTTCCCCTAGAGGCCCAAACCGAGCTGCATCCCACAACTCCACAATGTTTAAATATTTTTAACTTTTCCACTTTATCTCTAGCCATTTTAGTTTCCTGAATGAGGATGATATATGGCTTCTGACCCCTAACACAATTTATCAAAAGGTCCTACTTATGGGGGCTATTTAATCCCCTCATGTTCCAAGAAATGATCTTCATTTTTTACCTTGGGAACAATCATGGATGGTACGTTGTCTCCCATCCACAATACTTTGCCTACTCTCCTATTCTCTTGTGAGTCTATTTGGTCTTCTCCCCTGGTTAGATTTAGGAGTTCCCACATCCACTCTCATAGCTCTTGTTATAAATCCTCCTAGGGGCATCCCCTGATTAAGAGTATTTAGTTTCTTCTTATTTTGAGTGACCTCAGTCTTGAGTTCCGCCGAGCAGGCTAAGAAGGGGTTAGATTCTTCAAGTGAGTCCGCCCAACTAGTATTAACTCGAGAATTTTGAGGACTTAAGATACTATCTTCAATTTTAAATCCTTTTTCATTTATTTCAACAGTAGTGTTGGTTGTATTTCCTATTTTTGAGTTTGCCCTGTAAAATTTTGAAGATGCATGTCTTTCCTATGCCCAGAAGTTTGAAATCATGTCTGAAATTGCTTATATACCTCTGCGGGAGTTGTGTTTTCTCAAAACCTAGTTGAAAATGCCAGAAACCCTTAACCCTAGAGTGATTTTTATTCAAAAATACAAGAAAGGCCTAAATTTCTCAAGCGGGTTCTATTTTCATGTTACTTTTTCATGACTTAAGTTTGAAATTATTTACGTGTGATAATATCTTAGTCGCTTAGTCTCATGAGAAAAAACAAATAATCCTTATTATCTAGAGACATAGCAAAACGCTTTGGTCACATAGTCTCCTAATGAAAATAATATGCTTCAGAGGATCACGAGACTTGGTGCAAACAGTTGATCTAAGATATGATCTAACGGTGGTCGGGTTGTCTCTTGATGAGATCAGAGTTAGTGATTTTATATGGTGACTTTGAGTTTTCTCAGTCACATTATCTCCAGATGTAACTCAAGGTTATAAGTTGAGTTAAAAGGTTAAGGTTTTACTGTTGTCACCAAATCTTGGGATGAAATATGAGTTAAGTGAAAAATGAAGAGATTTGGTGATAACCGTTGATCAAAAGTTTAATCTAACGGCAGTTGAGAAGTCTCATGATTACAGCTACAGTTTAGAAATTATCAAGCGATATGGAGATTCAACAGTCACCAAGTCTCTGAATAAACCCAAGTTAGATGTCAGTTTGAATAACAGTGTTGTCACGCAGTCACGAGAAGAAAGATGAGTTAAGTCAAAAATCAAGAGATTCAGCAACAATTGCAGGATGAAAGCCAGATCAATGGTAGTCACGTAGTCATGGTACAAAGTTGAAAATTCAAGCAGGATCTAGCGATTAAGAGATAGGAAGAAGAAGTAAGACACGTGTCCATTAGTCACAAAGTCTCATGAAAAGTTAGGGTTTATAATGAAGATTACAAGACTTAGCGACAACCGTCAGATACAGAGGAAATCCAAATCAATGGCAGTCACGTTGTCTCTAGATCTGAAGATTATAAAGATGAAATAATCAAGCGATTAAGAGACTAAAATTCTTAGTCACGAGGTCTCGGGATAAAGCATGAGTTAAGGATTTGGTTCAGCGACATAGAGATACAACAGTTTCCAAGTCTCCAGATGTGACCCAAGGTGGACGAGCAGTTAAGAAAAGGCTTAGTCGTGATGTCCCCATAAGAAGAAGGGTTAAGTTAAAAGATCAGACGACATGGAAATAACCATTGATCTAAAGATTGATCGAACGACAGTCGCTAAGTCTTAGTAAGAAACTATAGTTAGCAAAAATATCAAGTGACAAGGAGATCACTCAGTCGCTAGGTTGCTAGAAGTAAACCAGAGTTAAATAAAGACTTTTCTTCAGTGCCATCATCGACAATTGCTGACCAATAAGATTTCAAAGATTTTGACACATGGAAAAGTAGCTGAAATATGATTAATAAAAGCCAATCAGATTTGATTTCAATCTTTTTTCAAATTTTATAAGGTTTTGTAAGAAAAAACACTCATCATAAATTGATTACTTGTCAGTTTGAATGCCACGGATAGAACCAGAATTGATGTCACAGTGCGTGAAACTAATGGCAGAAATGACTAAATTATAATTTTACCAGTTTGAAGAGACATCTGCATTGAATTCTTAGTTATAAGTAAGCATGTCAGTTATCATTTCATTCTTACCAACTTCTAAATTCTCAGAGCGAAGAGTTTTTATAGAGATTTTAGTATTTTCTAAGAAAAATTTGAATTCTCCAACAGCAAGTGATTCAGAAAGGTGATTTCTTGATTCAGACTTCAACAGGGATTGTGATTTGCAATGTTCTTAAGTGATTAGATTGTAGATTACAAGGTATTTGACAGCTTGTGGTGATGGTTTTGAGAAGATTTGTTTCAATATCGGTGATAAAGTGTTGTGAACAGAACAGAAGGAGAAAATGATTCAAGCACATAGTATGGTGTCCACCAGTGGGAGAAGTGACAATGTTGATGATGAGTCAAAAGTAAAGAGAAATTATTCAAATGAATTTCTCACATTGCTACCAGGCTCGAGCCAGAATAGAAAGGTTAGTGCTGAAGTCCTAATTGATGATATGTCTTACATTAGGGATGCAAAAATTATGGGTTCATCAAGATATTCATTATTTAATTATTTCGTTAACAATAGTGATGAACCCATGCCTATTTCAAACCCTTGGACCCGTGAATTATCTAGGTTAATAGTTCCTGACATCTTTGTAGATGTTGATTTCATTTTAGAATTGGCCAGTAGGTATGATACCCTGACTGAAATAATTAAGAGGGGTGATGGAAAACCCCTACTTACCTTGGACCAAAATTCTTTCATGAAGGCTTTCAATGTCTACTACCATATGACTACTAAGATAAATTTGAAGAGCCTAGAGAATAGATATACTAGAGAGTCTGGCATTGCTGCCAAATTAATCAAGGAACATCATGTTCCTAAGAAAATGAAAACCTACATAGCACCCATGCCAAGAGTAGCCCCATATTTTTACAAGGACATAGATTTCTACATAAAATACATATCATATGCACTATGCAGAGTGTTGGGAAAGGATGTAGGAGCATAGAGGATTACCTCAGATATTTTGATGATGGTTTTGGACATGCAGAGCCTCCATACCACCTCCAACTATGATTATATTCAATATATCATAGATCAAATGCACCAGGGATTCATAGACATACAAAAAAATAAGGATCATCCTAAGTTTATTCATTGCTCAATTCTAATGCATTTGATCCTGTATTACAACTTCCCATTCATGAACTGTCAATATCTACAGCCACAAATGTTTCATCACAACCAGCCTAACCCTGTTAAATTTTGGCTTAGAGTGTGGAACTATACTTCCAAAGAGAAGGAGTTTTTATCCTTTGAGAATTGGATAGTTTATCCAATCCTTCAGTACCTAGGTGTAAATAAGACCAGGTTGCCAATCAAGATAGTTCAACTACTTAGACCCTACCAGTATCTTGACAAATGGCCAGGAGACCATAATTGAGGAGACTTCTACTATGAGAAGAACCTCACATTAATAAGGGTGTAAGGATGTAACCACCCTCCACATATATTGTCATTCCATGTAACACCAAGGGTAGCTACAATGGAATTCATAAGGCAGCTCATTTTGACAGACAAGGAGTGTCTTGCACCACATAGGAAGGGTACTTTTACCCCAAGGCAGTTTAGAATTTACAATTTTACTGTTGAAAAAGGGGAATTGGACCTTGTAAACAACTAGATGAATCATTAAAGGATGAACGTGGCCCTGTACAAATATGTTGACACAGAGGGTTTCATCCTTAGTGCCAAGAAATTGCTGACACCAACCATCCCCTACACCAAAGACCATGAAGAGTGTATGGAAGAGGATTTGACAAGAAATATTTTGGAAGATGAGGAGGTGGATAGGAGAGCCATAAATTTTAATGAACTTATGGAACTAGAGAGGCAAGTCAAAAGAAAAGGTCTAAAATTTTGGGGATTCTTCCTTGATACACCTTATTTGAAGAGGCTAGAAGCCATTATCAACTCTCACACTCTCCTCTGCAATTAGCTAGAAGAGGCACTAGTGGTTCCAGAGAAAGGCCATAAAGGGCACTCATCATCAAAATATGACGATGATAGTGATGAATACTATGAACCTGGCACCCTCCATAAAATCAAGCAATTGCAGAATAACAAGTTGCCAAGGGAAAGAATATCATTGACCTAATAGAGGTCCCTGAGAAGGAAGTGACAAATGAACCCCCACAAAAGAGACAAAGAGTATAAATAGGGGAACCTTCTCAAAGGAAGGAGAAAAGAATAGACAGATTTTCTTCCCTTAGAACTGGGAATAGGCCCTATGATCACTTACTGAGAAAAAAGATCAGGGCAAGCAAAAAATTGCAAAAAGATTCAGAAGAAGAGGAGGAGCTACCTCTTAGGACCTGTACAGATGAGAGGTTGATACATCAGGATGAATTCCTGAAGGATGAAAACTTCATAAAAACAAAAGAATTGAAATATTTCCTCATCTAGAACAAAGAAAAATAGGTGGGAAAATATTTTCAATTGGCAGGTGGTGATCCACTCACTCAAGAGGCTCTACAAACATTGCAAGATTATGATCCTGAATCTAAGAAAATCACACCAAAGAAAGTAAGGCAATTGGTCAAGGCCAGTGGGATATTATTAGTGGAAGGCTGGGATATGTCGTCAGATTTTATAATTGATCAAATAAGAAAACACCCTAATGTCAAATTGTCATCAGAGACTCATGTTGGGGATATGATAAGAGGGTTTGGATATAACCCTAAATCCCAAGCACTTGCAATGTGGAGCTTAGCTCCTAAAGATCAAAATCCATCTCTTCTAAACATTCAAGAAAATATGGAGGGTAATAATATAATTTGGTCAGTCTAGAATACAAAGGACTTAGAAATCTCTCAAGTGTTAACTCACTTTGCCCAGCTAAATGAGGCAAAAATAGTCCAAATGTCAGAGAAGCTAAAGAAACTCACTAGTGATACTAGTGACATTGTTAAAGACAGAGAGCTAGGATTGATAAAGATTAAAGAGCAAGAGAATCTCATAGCTGATCTTACTCAACAGCTATTGGATATGCCAGAGGCTGCCCCTATTGAGCCAAAAGAGGTAATGGATATTGAGATCCAAACAGAAGATACAGGAGAAATAGCTACTAAAATAGAGCTAGAGGTCAGAGAGCACAATAGTGTTATTTTGGGAGGATTGACACCATCAAAGACAAGATTGATGTGGTGTATGGGGATTATGGCAGGTTACTAGGATTACAAATGGAGGTCACTAATTTTATATCAATTTTGAATCCATTCTATTCAATCTAGTCTGGTAGGATGACACTTTTTGAGAGGTTGGCATATGTGCAACCATTAAGGTCAGATTAGCCAGAAATAGTAACTCTTGTTGATACAGAGATAGAGCATATTGGGGCCACCTTGTCCTTCTTTAAAGGAAAAGAAAATCAAATTGAGGCAAGGTTGAATATATTTGGGGTAGGTTATAGCAGGTTTATACCTCCCATCAGAACCGAGGATAATCAAATCAAGTCATTAGGGCTATGGGGATCAGAATTTGATAATGTGTTTCCCAATAAGGATATATACACATTTGATCAAGGAGAATTAGACATGGAGAGATACAATAAGATTTTGGATGAATCAATAAAAGCAGAGACTGATTGCAATAAATTCATCTCAGATGTGAAAAGAAAAACAGATGCAAAATTTTGAGTGGCCTAAAGAGGAAGATGTGATAGCATGGGATATCATGACCAAAACCAAGAAGAAAAATCTTGTTATAGTGGACCTAGACATCATGGATGAAGAGTGAGAGGACACATGGCACCTGTTCTATGAGCACAGGAAGGTTAGCAATCTTATAGAGACTAGTGTAAGTTAGCCTGTATTGGCGGTCGCTAGATCTTATTGCAACTATCAAATGCTATCCTAAAAATATACAGACAAAGGTGCCGACATCCACAAGAAGAAAAAGAAAGATCAGATCTTATTCTTCAATTTTGTCCTCCAACTACTTGGTGTTTTCTTGTCTTTTGCCTTTTTTGCATTTTTAGGGTTAGGTATCCTAAACCATCCGAAGCTTGTAGCATCCTTATCCTAAGGATTCCAAGATGGTTTAGGCCTATATATAGTTCTCTTCTATCATTTTGTAAAGAGGTAGGACAAAAGGTTGGAAGTTGTAATTGAAAATCAATGAAATATATTACAAGGTAGACTACTAAAATTTTTCTAAGCGTCTGTATCATTTGTCTATCTATATGTATTTGAAGCTTTAAGAAATTAATACAAATATATGCAATCTCTGTTCTACATCTTGGATTATCTCTTTTCATTACTGTTATTGCTCTTGTATGTTTATTTGTAAGGCACTTAGGCATACTGATCACAAGGTGGTTGTGTAGTCATTTGTAAGCTCCTTCAAGGAAGGATTAATTATTGCAAGTGACTCCAGAGAGATTAGCAATAGTTTAAGGATCTGATAATATAGCTGTAGAGAGAGGATAATTTGTAAGGCATCTTATCTTTGTTGCATATCTTATGTTAATCACCTTACTATGGAGTTATACCAAATATTGACTTATAGCCCAAGGTTAAGGCACTGGTTTTATAGTTGGCTAAGTAATTGATCATTGTCCAACCAGTATTTTAATATTCAAATCATTTACACTTCAAACATATACATTCCATTCAAGTAATTGTGTTCAAGGAATACAATTCAGTATACTGATTCCTTTGAGAGAGAATCAAGAAACTAGGTTATCCTTCCTAAGGTTCACAAAGAACTGAAAAAGAAGAAGGATGAGAATCCTTATTACCTTACTATTTTCTGTAATCAAAATATTAGTATGGCTCATTAAAATCTGTATCATGACATTCATAATCATTTGCAAATTCATCTATTCACTGATTTAAAGAATTCAGAAAATTAGTAAGATAATCCACTTAAAAGATATTGTAGATCAGTAATCATATATAGGTAATACCTTCCTGAGCCAATGGATCTCAAAAAAGGAGGAGGAGGTAATAGTTTCCCCAGATGTTATCTAATACCCTCATTAATTAGTCTTTCTTTTGTATGAAATAGGAGTTTTTATTTCAAGTACATAAGTATACTGTCATATCAAGGATGTGCTACAAGAAAAAGAGCTAACAAGCAGGGGACTTAGATTTCTTAACACAAAGAGTTTCCATACCTGTAGGGTCGCCTCTAATCTCACCTTCTTCAATGGGTCCTTCTGGTTCTGGTGATTCCATCGAAGGATGTTGCACACTCCTTCCTAGGTTATTGACAACTTGAAGGGGGCCGTTCAAACTTTGTTTTGAAGCATTACCTGAAAATACAACTAAATCAGTCGAGCTAGATGCTTTAGGGTTACCGGATATTTTTTCCTTCCAAATATTCTTTGGCTCCTTGAGGGGGATAGTTTTAGCTTTTAGAGATTTGAGAGGGCAATCCTTAGCTCTGTGGCCCGATTTTTTACAAGCAAAGAAAATAAAGGGGAGGGATTCAAACTCAACTTCTTGCGTCCAAGCCCCTAGCTTAGAGTTAATCACAATACTATTCGGTAGATCCACCATCTACAGGAAGTTCACACACACCCTAGCATACACCCTTCATGTTTTTGCAGCTATCATAGGATCAATAGAGAGGTCTCCAAAGGAGCTAGCCAACCCACCCGGGACGTCTTCATGCCAGTTCTCTAATGGGAGACCAGGGAATCTGACCCAGACCGGGGCCAAGACAAAAAAAAGCTGAGTTGTTCAGAACCAGATTGGGGGACCATTTACGCAGAGCAAGAGAGTATTGACCAAGCATCCAGGGGCCTCCACATAGGATATTAGAAAGATCTTCCATGTTTGAGAACTCAAAGGAAAAGAAGCCTTTAGTCATAGCATCAATATCTACTTGAACTTTAAGGAACCATTTCCTCTTCACAAACTGCCTAACTACTTCGATATTAGGTCTACCCTCTACAAAATTGTCTATCAAGGTCATCTCCATTACAGAGATTGAGAAATCAATCAAGGGATCAGGGATAAAAATAGAGAACTCTCCTTTCATAGAGTTAGAAACCACATTAACCATAGGAAAAGAAGATTTCCTTGTTGGTTTTATACCAAAGAGGGCAGACCACTTACCCTTAGAAACAGTAGGTCCTTCCTTGAGAGATTCTTTATCCCGATGAGATCCATTAGATTTTGGGGGCCCATCTCCAATATTACTCTTGAAGTCAACAACCCTTGTTGACTTCTGATAGTTTTGATTAGATTCACCCTTTTTCTCATTCTACAGAGGGAGCCCTCCAGTAGAACTGACATTCTAAGGAAAGGCTTGATCCAAATCTGCACCAATAGCAGCAATACCGCCATTGACAGGCCTAAGATTCAAAAACTTTTTCCCACTCAAGCTATCTTCCGCAGACTCACCTCTTGAAGTCGCTGCCATTTTTAATAAGTATGTTCTAAGTTATCTCCTACTCATGTTAGGATGTTATTTGTGGATGCCAATGCAATATTTGTTTTTGATGGGGCCCTCTCTCCTCAATTCCCTTTACAAAATTATATTCGCCAAGGCTTCCCCCTTGCTTCATTCCTTTATGTCCTCACAACTGATTCACTTGGTTACCTTTTATATCTTTCCCAATCAAACAATCTCATCCATGACATCTCATTATCAGGTAACTCTTCTGCTCTTAATTCCCACTTTGCTGATGATAGCATGACTTTCATTCGAAGTAATGTTGATGATGTCAATAATCTACTTGATACCCTTAAATTCTTCTGTGTGGTCTTAGGCTCTCAATTAGCTATGCATAAAGTGAGTTTTGGATGACACTCCCCAACCCCCATCCACCTTGGATCCCAAAAGAATGGAAAGAAATCAAGCATGGTACCATAACTAGATACCTTAGAATTCCTTTTGGAATTGGAGTTTCATTAAAAGATATGTGGGGATGGTTCTTAAACAAATTTAAGTCCAAGATGCTATCATGGACAAATCCTTTTTTTTCTATGGATGGACGCATACAAGTGGCTAATAAAATTCTCTTGGCTAGTCAAGTCTATATTTCTTCATGTTGGTTGCCCTCCAAAGCTTGCTACAATCAATTAACGCAGCTCATACGAAGCTTTATTTGGTCCAAATGGGGAAATAGGAAAGGCATGCCAGTTACATCTTGGTCACAATGTATTCTCCCAAAGGAGAAGGGTGGATTGGGCATTATTGATCCTCAAACACAAGGTGTCTTCCTTTCAACTAAATGGATTAGCAGAGCTTTGGAATGTCACTCACTTTGGAAACTCTTGATTCAATATTATATTCAAATAGCTACTACTAGTAGAACATGGAGAAATGTGCATTGAAATGACAAGGTCCTCCTAGCCCCATACTTTAAGATCCATGGATCAACACCTCTCAGTTGCAAATGGAAGGCTTGGCAATTGGTTTCCTATAAGTTTTCATGGTTTGACCATTCCTTTAGCCATGGCTCAAGCTTTGCAACTTCTTCAATTTGGTGGAATCGCCTGATCCAAGAAAATAACACTCCAATAGCTATGGTTCCAAGATGCAAAGCTAAAAGCCTATTCAAGAGAGGAATTCAGTCTTTCAGTGTTCTTTGGGACTCCTCATGTTTCACTTGGAAATCTTGGGGAAATCTCAAGCTGATTTTTAATCTAAATAACATAGACAACTCGTTGTTGTGATGGAAATCCAAAATCTTGTGCCCCCCCCCCCCCCCCAGTTTAACTTTGTTGATATCCTCCAATTTCCATTCTAGTTTTCTTAAGGAGTGGAGGTGGCCTAATGGATGTATCCTTAGAACATTTCCTCTCACATTTATATATAATCAATTTGTGCCTACCTTTCCAATTTCCCGCCAACTTAATGCTCTGTGGAAACACAATCTTAAAAGAGCTAATTGGAATAAATTTAGTCTCCAAATTTGGAAGTGTAAATTTGAATCTCAATCCCAACACACTGCTTGGGAACTATTGCATGGATAGCTCCCAATTGATTCTCATCTTAAGTTCCTTTGTTCACCACCTTCTTGTCCATTTTGTGGTAGAACTGATTCCTTCAAACAGTACTTCTAGTTTTGTCCCTATACTAAGTTATTATGGACTACTCTTTTTGCCTCCATACCTTCCCTCTTTCACTTCCCATTGTCCTAGAAGGATTCTCTTCTTGGTATTTCCACTTCGAATAACACGATCTCTAGTTCTTGTCATCTTACTATCATCAAGTGCATTTGGAAGTTTAGGTGTTTGGTTGCGATGTCTCATTCTTGTTCTCCATGTGAAATTGAAATCCAAATCATTTTCTCCCGTCTACTAACCCAAATGAAGTTTTTAATATCTTCAATAGTACAGGGTCCTAACAACAATGCTACCAAGCTACAGGCTAAAGATATGCTCTCCCAACTCAAGGAAAAGGTTTTGTCTCCAGGAATGTCATTACGTGCAAATCGTACTCTACAAGCCTCTTTAGTGAATGGTATCATTTATGTATGATAATGATTTATATTTTGTTTTGGGAGATGATTCAAAATATCAATTTATGTTTTCTAGTTGGGGGTTGTATTCTTTCTTGCTATCCCTCGACACTGATGTCTTGTATTCAAATTTGCAGCGTTGTTTTTACAATGTTGGTCTACGTAGTTGTTCCATTTTGGCAGCCCTTCAATACAGTTGGTCTTGAGTCCAATTTTGTTGTACTGATGGATCTATTGGTCCAGCATAGTGTTTTATGGTTAACATTGTCCATTTATACTAGTGCAACAGTTCTTTTGTCTTATGTTGCCTTCATGTTAAATCATCTCAACACTCTATGTAATATGTAATACTTTGAAAAATATTTATTAATGACAGCTTCTTCCCAAAAAAATGTTGGGGAGCTAAAGTAAAGAAATAATTCGTATGTGACGAGTCAATGAAAATGTGATGAGTGGTGAAAAAATGTGAATCAATTCTAAATTTTTATTGGTTTTTCACTTGTCCAAGATTTAAAAATAAAATTGGACAAATGAAAAGACTGTTTTGAATGTTTTGATTTTTTTCTTTTCTTTATTAAGAGGTAAAGGGTGAAGTTCGTGGGAGAGTATTTCAAGTGGGAGAATAAAGGAAAGAAATGATATTTTGTTCATGGATGAGGAAAAATGTAAACTAATTTTAATTTTAAATGGTTTCTTAATTGTATGGCGTTTTAAAATAAAATTGGACAAAAGAAATGTTGGTTAGAAAACATTGTGTCTTGTGAAATCTGTAATTTGTTATACATAATGTAATTAAGTGTTGTTATTATTTCAAATACAAACATAGCTCTGTAAAATTTATGAATTTATTAAAGAGGGAGGAGGTTTGAAAATATTTATTTTGTAACAAGAACTTTTTAGCATAAGGGACTTTCATAATAAATACTTGATAACACATAGGTTGCATGGTATGAGAAACTTAAATCCTTAAAACACACTTTTTTGACATGTAATTCGTAATATACCCAACCTTTTATGTTTTTAATTGTACATATCAAAGTTTGCATTTCAAATAGAAACAACAACATTATTGTTATTATCGGGTAAATTGAATATACTTCTCTATAGTAGAGGTTATAAAACATTTTGTGTTTTGGGTGCCCTTTGAAGTGCAAGTTTTAAAAAATATGTTTTGAACTAGTAATTAATTTTGCATACCCAAACATGTCATGAAATTTCAATATTTCAAATACATATGTAGATAAGTATAATTATATCTTATAAGAAATTGGAAGTTTCAAAACATGTTGTGATTATCCTCTTTCATATTATGACATAGGGGTTTAACTTTTGTTGTACACACTTTGCCTCATAAATAAATTGCATACTTTAAAATACATTATGTTTTATAATCTATACTTCAGAATGTACCCTGCCCCTATGGTTTGAATTTCTATGTATCTAGGTGTGAATTTTAAATAGTAGATTATATTTTATAATCTACACTTCATAATGTACCCTACCCAGGTATGATTAAGAGATTCCTTTAATTAAGAAGTGAGTTCATCAAGGTTGACATCATCAAAATCTTTCTTTTAGATCAAGTATGTTGGACTTTAATAAAAAATATTGCATATCATTTAAATACTTTAATCATTAATCATTAAGTGCATTAAGTTCATTAAATAAATTAAGTGCATCAATTGATTCATCCATCCAAGTATATTTTGATAAGGTGCATTTCATTAAGTTACATTAATTACAGTGCATGGAATTAGCTAAAGTGCATTTAAAATCATTTAGTGTGCATCCTTAAGTTGCATATCACTAGGTCATATCATCATCCCATCGTTATAAAATCATAAAAAAATCATTAGTCACATATCAATAAATTACATTTATCATTACAAAATAGCATCTAGAAATCACTAAGTCCATCAGCTACATTATATATCACATAGGTGCATCATTAAAAGCATTAATCATTAAATTAAACATCATCATACATTATGCATCCATCTAAACTATTTAATATATAAGACATCCATTCAAAGCATGTGAAATAAATGCATCTATATAGATATAGACCATCTAAAACTACATCTATATATATCATCAAAACAAACTAAAAGTCCAACATATGATGACATCATAAAGAGAATATCAAATCAAATAGAGCAAAGTCTATTACATAGATAATCAAAGGTTCAACAAATGTCTATCAATAATGTACATAAATCAAAGTCTTGATAAAATAAGATACATAATGATACATAATCAAACAGAGGTGTACTAATCAAATTCTCAAATAAGGGCACCACCTGTACCATCTGTCCCACCTATCCCATATGTATCTCTCCCAATAGAACTACTCGATTATGATAAAGGAGCCTGACTAGTAGAATCTATACTAGGTCTCTGTGCCATGGAAGGCATGAAAATCTGCATCATACTAGTAAACTGGTACATTTGGCTACTCATAGGTACCACACTAGCCTATAAGGTCCTAACCTCCTAAGTAAGTGCCTGTGAAACAACCGGTGTTGCTAATACCTGAGAGACAACTAGAACATGTGGAATGGGAATATGTGGAACATGTCGAGCCTAAAGCACATGTATATGTCTAGCTACTCTATGAACTCGTCGACCCAAATATGCAATTGTGGCACGAGGAGGAACTCTACCACCTATCTGTCCACCCCTCTCCACCTCTCATCTATACTCCTCCACCTCTCATCCTAACTCCACCACCACCCCTAGGAGGACCAATAGCCAAACCTCATCCACCCGCATCTTGAGCCCCTCCCACCTAAACTCTCTTCCTTCGTCGTTGACCACCTCTCCCATCATCATCACCACAACCATCATCATCATCATCCTCTCAACGATCATCAATATCAGGAATGGGCCTAGTAGGATCTGTGAATCGAGGGAATGGATGGTGGATAAACTACAAATAATAATCAGTTGTCATGCCAACATCTATGATCTTCTCTCGCATATCCCAATCTAGATAGGGCATACCAATGATCTCATTGCAAACACGATACTCTATATGTGGTCCCCACATAGATATCTCAGCCTATACTAGTCCATATAATTTAAGACCCAGTGGTACTCCCTGCACATGGCCAAACTGTTGAAGAACCCTATAAAAAAAACCTCTTGATAACTAGAGGAGTCTGAACAATCATCCATCGAGGCATAAACATGTATGGAAACTTTGAATCATCCTCTCGCCAAGCCTCACATCCAAAATAAGGACACCAATAGACCTGATCAATATCATCCAACATGTGGTGCTTGTGATTTATCTTGCACATATGAGGCTGAAAAATTACTCCCTCATAAATATAAACATAAGGTCATCTAGGATTTTTTTATCTAGTTGCAATGGGCCTCAAATGGGAATATGCTCCCATATCCATAACTAAAGTGATGCAAAGGGTTTAGGGTTCTACTGATTTCTTTCCCCAAAGTACTTCCAATCTCTCTTAACCATCCAATGGTTAGCTCTTCTTGATTTCTTCTCCAATATGGATCTCCAAGATCCTCCTTATCAAATTCTCCTCCAAGGTATAGTTTATTTGTTGAAGATTCTAACACTTCTAGGTACAACTAGTCCAACTAGTTCTTCAATTATCTAGGCTTCTTCACTAGATTTCCTTCTAGAATCCAAAACCTATGCTTAGGATTTTCCCACACATCTACTTAGGCTCTTTTCTATGTTCTTGGACCATTCAAAGGAATTTATAATCCTTTCCCACACTTCTAGATACTTTACCAATTCAATTGGTGTCAAATTCACTAGGAGGCCTAATTAGCTTGTTTCCTAGTAGGTCTAATTTCACAATTTTTGACCTTAAGCTCCCAAATTCTCCAAACAACCCTAGAGAAGACCTTGAAAATATTAAAGGTATCTATCAACCCTATCATAATCCAAAATCTTATCTTCTAGATGCACCCACAACCCTAGTTTCTATCAGGCCCTAGTTTTCAGCCTATTAATTAGGCCTCTGGACCAGTCTTGATCAATTGTCACCAAATTGATCTCCAAAATTCATTTCACCTTCTCCCACATTTTAATACTTCAAGGAGACTATCTAGGGATTATGTAAATTCCACTAAGTCTTTTCCTCAAGATCATGGATGCTCGAACCAAATCCTTCTTCACCCTGTCCAGGCTCACATGTATTCAACAATCAGCCATAGGGCTTCCCATTTGGTCTAGGAAATCCACTGCAAAAATAAAAATGAAAACAAAAACCCTATTTAAAGACTCTAACCCTACTTCCCCCATGGTTTCAATAAATTCCACCGGCGGGTTCTTAGGTTAGAGCCATTTCTAACTCTGCAACACTTTGAAAGTCACTTGCAGACCAGTGACTTACAAAACTCTATAAGTTTACACCAAATGAACTTGAAATCAAACTGCTTATTGCATAAGAAAGATAATTGAAAACACTACACCCCCATGGGTTCTGATCTCCTCTCCCAATACGTACTCAGCTGTACAGGAGTAAGAAGACAATGCAGATTACAAAACTACATTCACAGGCATTCGTACATAAGTACAAAAAAACAAGTTCTGCAATTCAAAACTTCATTAACCTTCCCAAAACATCAATTCCAAACTCATATACTGAGCATGATCAGTTACAACCGCTTCAACTTGATTTTTCAACTTCTTGTCAAGAAGTTGCAAAATTTGCTCGAGTAACTTTTGTATTTTGAGCAATTTGACTTCTTTTGTCAACTCGATGGTCATGATTGACTTCTATGACCATGATTAGGACATTTAGTGTCCTAAGACACATTCTAACCCCTAGGTACACAAAAATAACACATTTTGTCTTTCTAGGTCAAAATAACCACAATATCCTCCATGAGCTAATTTGGCTCTTACAAATATGGAAATGACCTCAAATTGGATCCACCCTAGTTGACCTTATTATCACTCACACTAAACCCCTAACCTAACCCTAAATCACACTAAACACAACAAAAAGGGAGGTGCCCTACACCATACTCCCCTGGGACAAAGAACTCAAGTCCCTTGAGTTAGGAGGTCTTCAAACGTGACCCCATGCTTTAGAATGTCCAGCTCTGGTCATCCAAGTGGCTTCAGTGTCAAGTAGTCCCTACCACTTAACTAGATACTCCTTATAGATACGCTTGTATTTTTTATCACCTTAGTATCAAGTATACTATCTAACTGCAGGGGGATTGGGTTTGGAAAATCTTTCACCCAATCATCATCTCCTAGATCTGTAAGAGTGGTTTGACCTATGTCTAGAGATGGTCCCTTATAGGGATATAGGTCACACACATCAAAGATCGGTGAAATACCCAAATCAGGTGGAAATTCCACTTCATATGCATTCCTTCTATACTTGTGCAATATCTTCAAGGGTCCTATCTTCCTCATGAGTAACTTTGTAGCTTGTCCCTTGGGTAATCTTTCCTTCCTGAGATAAGCAAGGACCAAGTCCCCCACTTTGAACTGTAATTCCCTTCTTTTCTAATTAGCCTTGGACTTATACTTTTCCACTTGCCTTTGTAGAGTCTTGTTGACTTGATCATGAAGGTCCTTTATCTGTTCTGCAAATGACTTCCCTTGGGCAATCTTTTTTTCCTTCAAACTGAGATCCCTCAACTCTAAGATCCCTCTAGGATTTACCCCATATACTATCTCAAAGGGGATTTTATGAGTACTCCTATAGATGGAGTCATTATAGGAAAATTATGTCTGCCCTATGATGTGATCCCATGACTATCCATGTTGCTTAGTCAAGCATCTTAGCAAATTCCCAAGTGACCTATTTACTACCTCTATTTTTCCATCTAACTATGGATGGTAGGCTAAAGAGAAAGACACATTTGTACCTAGCATCTTCCAATGGCTCCTCCAAAAGTGACCCACAAACTTACTATCTCTATCACTTACTATATTCAGTGGCAATCCATGGATCCTTACAATGTCTCTGAAGAATAGACCTACAATTTGGGAAGCATCATTGGTTTTCTTACATGGAATGAAGTGAGCCATTTTGCCAAAACACTCCACCACCACAAATACCTATCATGACCCCTTGTTGTCTTTGGTAACCCCAACACAAAGTCCATACTTAGGCACTCCCTAGGCCTTTGGGGTATGGATAGGGGTTGATACAACCAACTGTTATTACTTCGTCCTTTTTCCCTCTGACAAATCTAATATTTCTCTATAAATCTCCTAACATTTGACTGTAGCTTAGGCAAATAGTAATGCCTATTCACTTGCTCAAGTTTTTTATCCACTCCAAAGTTGCCTCCCAAGCTTCCTTGGTGTTTCTCCTTCACAATTGATGTTCTCCCTCATTGAACACTGAGGTATACACATTAGGTGGCCTTTGAACAATAGACCCTCCTGCAACATAAAATTAGTGAAATCCACTTTAAAACTCTATTGAAAATTCACACATGCCTCATAGGCTTCTTTGAAATCTTTGTCCTCTTTGTAGAGGTCTTTCAAGTCATCCATCCCTACACTTTGTAATTGTATCTCTTGGATAGTTACGACTCTTTTTCTAAGAGCATCTGTAACCTTGTTGCTAACCCCTTTCTTATGTTTGATGAAAAATGTATAAGCTTTCAGATATTATACCCACTTTAGGTGTCTCTGATTCAATTTTTCTTTCTCATTCAAGAAACTTAGGGCATGGTTATCAGTGTAGACCAAAGATTCCCTTGGTAGGAGATAATATCTCCATTTTTTAAGGGCTTGTACCATAGCATACAACTCCAAATCATAGGTGTAGTACTTGTGTTTAGCCTCATTCAACTTCTCTGAGAAGAATTCCATAGGGTGTCCCTCTTGGCTTAACACCACTCCAATGGCTAGCTTGCTAGCATCACATTCCACCACAAATAGCTGATTGAAATTGGGAAAACTAAGTGTAGGTAGTTCTGCTATCCTCTTTTTCAACATTTCAAACCCTTGGTCTGCTGCTAGAGTCCACTTAAACTGACATTTGATTCCCCCTTTGATAGTGTTGAGAATAGGGGCACGTACATGACTAAAATTTCTTACAAATTTCCTATAGTAGGAGGCCAATCCATGAAAACTCCTAACATCCCCTATGGACCTAGGTGTAGGCCATTCCAAGATTGACTTAACCTTATCAAGGTCCATCTTCATACATCCATTAGCAACCACAAAACCAAGGTAAACTAATTTAGTTTTTAGAAACTCACACTTTTCTTGATTGATCATCAACTTCTCTTGATGTAGCCTCCTCAAGACCATCTCCAAATGCTTCATGTGCTCCTCCTTGGACCTACTAAATATTAAAATTTCATCAAGATATACTATTACAAACTTACCAATAAAATCTACTAGCACTTCATTCATGAGCCCCATGAATGTGCTAGGTGCATTAGTTAGGCCAAAGGGAATTACTAACCACTCATACAACCCTTAATTGGTCTTGAAGGTTATCTTCCACTCATCACCAGGCCTAACCTTGATTTGGTGATACCCTGACTTCAAATCCACCTTGAAGAAATAACATGATCCTCCCAAATTGTCCATCAAATCCTCAATCTGGGGCATGGGGAATCTATATCTGATTGTAATCTTCATAATAATCCTAGAGTCCGTACACATCCTCCATTTTCCATCCTTCTTAGGTGCAAGAATAGTAGGCACAACACAGGGGCTCAAACTCTTCCTTATCAATCCCTTTTCCAACAAATCTTGAATCTATTTTTCTATCTCTGCATTTTGACTTGGTGTCATCTTATATGCTATTTTGTTTGTCAAATTTTCTCTAGGTATGAGGTTTATCTGATGACTCAAACCCCTCATGGGTGGTAGTGCACTTGGTAAGCCATTATCCACTATGTCACGATACCTTTCCAACAATTATTGTACCTTTGGTGGCATGTTGGCTTTCTCCTTGGTCTCCTCCTTTGGCTTCACTATCACTGCACAATAAACTCCTTTCTCTTTCTTCATAGCTTTTACAAACTCCTTTCCACTCAAGAGCACCACACTGGTTCCCACATGCTTCTCCTCATTAGGTTCCTATAATGGATCCATTTGAAACTTCTTCCCCAACTTGGTGATTACATAATTTTTCTTTTCTCCATCATGAATAGCCTTCACATCATATTTCCATGGACGTCCTAAAAGAAGATGACATGCATCCATGGGAAATATGTCACATAGGACCTTGTCCTTATACTCACCTATTTCAAACTCCACTATGGTTTGTTCATCTACCACAATTTGTTGTTCCTTATTCAACCATGAAACTTTATAGGGTGTGTTATGAGGTATCCTTCTAAACTTCAGTTTGTCCACCATCTCTGTTGATACTATATTCTCAATGGATCCAGAGTCCACTATCACTTTGCAAATCTTTCCATGAGACCTACAAGTTGTCTTAAATATATTCTTCCTTTGAGGTGGCTTTGTAGTACTAGGAACCTTCAACAAAGTTCTTCTTAGCATTAGGTTCTCTCCATCCATTACTGGCCCTGCCTTGGAAATGGGAGAAGTAACACTTTGTGTATCATTTTCTTGTACCAAATGATTCCTCCTATCTCCCATAGAAGATGAGGTAACCTTTTCAAGACATCTACCCATTGTGTGACCCACTTGGTTGCAATTATAAAAGACTGAATTAGATCTCCCTTGGGGCTGAAATCTTCCTCTTTGTGGTCCTCTTCCTCTGTATCCCCATCTTTGGAATGATCCTTTAAACTGATTTCCTCCACTATTATCCATAGATTGATTCTCCTCTGATCTATTTGGGATTTTTCCCCTACCAAAATTACTCTTGCCTCTGAATCCTCTGTTATTTTTACCACCTCTTCCTCTCTAGTGGAAGTCATTCCTCCTTCTAGCCTTATCCTCTTAACCATCCAATGGTCAGCTCTTCTTGTGTTCTTCTCTAATATGGATCTCCAAGATCCTCCCTATCAACTTCTCCTCCAAGGTATAGTTGATTTGTTGAAGATTCTAACACTTCTAGGTACAACTAGTCCAACTAGTTCTTCAAATACCTAGGCTTCTTCACTAGATTTCCTTCTATAATCCCAAACCCCTACTTAGGATCTTCCCATACATCTACTTAGGCTCTTTTCTATGTTTTTGGCCCATTCAAAGGACTTTAGAATCTTTTCCCACACTTCTGGATACTTTACCAACACTTCTGGATACTTTACCAATCTAATTGGTGTCAAATTCACTAGGAGGCCTTATTGGCTTGTTTCCTAGTAGGTCTAATTTCACAGTTTTTGACCTTAAGCTCCCAAGTTCTCCAAACATCCCCACAAAATAGCTTTAAAATATTCAAGGTATCTATCAACCCTATCATAATCCAAAATATTAGCTTTTGGATGCACCCACAACCCTAGTTTCTATCAGGCCCTAGTTTTCAGCCTATTAATTAGGCCTCTGGACCAGTCTTGATCAATTGTAACCAAATTGATCTCCAAACTCCATTTCACCTCCTCCCACCTTTGAATCCTTCAAGGAGACTATCTAGGGCTTCTGTAAATGCCACTAAGTCTTTTCCCCAAGATCATGGGTGCTCAAACCAAATCCTTCTTCACCCTGTCCAGGATCACTTGTATTCAATAGTCAACCATAGGGCTTCCCATTTGGTCTAGGAAATCCATTACAACAATCAAAATGAAAAAAAAAACCCTATTTACAGACTCTATCCCTACTTTCCCCATGGTTTCAGTCAATTCCACTGGTGGGTTCTTAGGTTAGAGCCATTTCTAACTCTGCAACACTGTGAATGTCACTTATAGACCAGTGACTTACAAAACTCTATAAATTTACACCAAATGAACTTGAAATCAAACTACCCATTGAATAAGAAATATAATTGAAAACACTACACCCCCATGGGGTCCGATCTCCTCTCCCAATATGTACTTAGTCGTATAGGAGTAAGAAGACAATGCAGATTACAAAACTATAGTCACAAGCATTTGTACAGAAGTACAAAAAACAAATTCTGCAATTCAAAACTTCATTAACCTTCCCAAAACATGAAGTCCAATCTCATATACTGAGCATGATCAGTTATAACCACTCCAACTTGATTTTGCAACTTCTTGTCAATAAGCTACAAAATTTGCTCGAGAAACTTTTCAAAGTTGCTAGCAACTTTTACATTTTGAGAAATTTTACTTCTTTTGTCAACTCGATGGTCATGATTGAACTATATGACCATGATTAGGACATTTAGGGTCCTCAGACACATTCTAACTATTAGTAATAACTGAGAGGGTGGGTGAATCAATGGCCTCAAAATTTATCCTTAAAACTTAACCACCAATCTTTAAACCTCGTATTATTATGTCCCTTCAAGAAGCATGCCATGAAATACTTTATAATGATTAACTGTCTGTCGATTTTCCTTGTCTGTCCTTATTCTCCTTGATTACCAATAATAAGTATAACTATTTACCAAAACTCAGTAAATAAGCAGAGTATACCAATCAATTTAGAAATGCATATGTGAAATGTAAAACAATAAAGTAATGAACCATACACACATAACACATGGATTTTAACGTGGAAACCCTGTTAAGGGAAAAACCACTAAGACCGGTACCCCAAATTTTCACTCTTCTGAAGTGAGCCCTATTAGGAGCCAACCCTGTTAAAGGTTACAAACACATTGTTAAGTGCGACCTTGTTAGATAATTTTATACATAGAGGTTGTCACTTAGTATTGGACATCTATTGCTACCATCCTTGAATCATCCTCCTTCTTAGACTTTCAATAGGTATCAGGCAAGTCCAATGCTACTTTCATGAATCAACCTTTTTAGCACTCCTTGAGATATACCTCAATATATAGAAGACTGTTAAGTCCTGCTCGGTTAAGAGACTTGATGCTTCAATGATTAAACTAAAACACTATGACATGTTCATATTGCAACTTGAATTACAAATTTTTAGATCTATTTAAGTACATTACCTCTCTGACCAATGTATCAATTCAATCCTTGTGCTCCATACTTTCTGCTCTGTGATGTTGTGCTCACTATTCATTAGTGTCTGTAGAATTCCTTAGCTCTTCCTTCAGCTTGTTTGATCAGTACTGCATGAAGTTTTTTTTATTAGTTTCTCTTCAGCATCCTCTTTCTATTCACTCCCCTTAATCCCATCTCCCTCGAAATGAATTAAGCTTGTCTCTTATATAGACATAATATTCATGTTCTTGATTCTTGATTCTTGGCATGATAAACAATCCAGCCAATTAGATTTAAAACATAACTCCTAATTTGTCTCATAGAAATCTTCTTGCCAACTATACAAATCATCTTTAAATCAATCACTTAACACTAGTTGAATAAAACAAAGTTGACAACCAGTTAAGTCTATCTTTTAGCTCTGCCAGCTAGATATTTTGTCATTTTCTAAACTCTTTGTTTTGTCGATCACAACTGACTGATCTATCAATGATGACTAACTAACCCATCGGTGAGACTCTAGTTAGCTTCATGATCTCCGTCTGTCAAGCATCATTGGAATTTTACTAGTCGGGCAACATTGACTTTTCTCATTGGGAAACCTTCTGACTTTGCTCGTCACTCACTCTATGGTTATGCTTCATCTGACAACACTCTTCTTCTGGTCATCAGGTTCACTATGACTTTTCATCTTTTCTCTTTCCATTAGTGTGCACTCTGTCGGTGTTGTTTGTCACTTAATGAATACATGAATTCTATGTATTTCTGAAAGCATAACCTTAGTTCCTTTGGTTCTCTGAAGTCTTTGGTATTATCTACATGACCGTACAGATGATATCAAGTTGACATCAATGAAAATACAATCCATTAACTGATTTGATGACTTGCATTATCTTCAACTTAACATTATCAAACATTCAATCAGTTACATGTCATTGATCTCTCCCTTTGGCATTGATGGCAACATACTATATTATCACACTATACTATTTATAATACAATATGAATTACAACTATTGAGATTCATAAACCTACCAATCATTTTTTTCTGATAACTGATAAAAATGTCTGACCATCGGTAAGCTCTGTCAAATTTTAAATTTGATTCTTGTAGCTCTCTGTATTTCTTCTTCTGATGTCTTGTGTTCTGTGTCAATTTCTCTCCCTTGACTGTTCTTTTCTTTTGATGTCTTCTTCTCTTGGCAGCAACTCTCCCTTTGTATAATATTTTCATACAATCTCTCTCCCTATGGATACAATCTCTCCCTATTGGATTAATTTGATAATGGATAATCTCTCTCCCTTTGATAGAAATGCCAAAAAAGTATCTTACAGATATCTGACATTAATGTCAAGTGATCTTTTCTTTTCATCCATAACATATTCCTTGAATTTCCCTTATCCATTAGCAATACAACAATATGCTCTGGTCCTCGGTGATGATATATACCTATCTGTATATAGATTTAGCTTTGAAGTTCATCTTTTTGCTTGCATCAACATGAATGATATTCTGATCATATATAGGCTAATGTAGCCTTCTAGTCATTTTACTGACTAGTAGACAAGGGTTTGACCCCTAGTCTTCTCAAGTATTCAAATGTATCCTTGGGCAGTGGCTTGGTGAAGATATCGGCCAATTGTTCTTTGGATTGCACATACTCAAGTATCAATTCCTTTTCTTGAACTTGTTCTCTCAAATAATGATACTTGATGGCAATGTGTTTAGTCTTAGCATGCATGACTGGATTCTTAGAAATATTTATTGCATTGGTATTATCAAAATAGATAATCATTGGTTCTAGGATCTTCATATGCATACCTTCCAGTAACTGTTTGATCCATGCAATATTTGAGTTATTTGTAGCAGTAGCAACATACTCTACTTCTACAGTAGACTGAGAGATGCATCCTTGCTTCTTGCTAATCCATGTGACAAGTTTGTCACCCATAAAGAATGCTCTTCCAGTTGTGCTCTTCCGGTCATCAAGATTTCTAGCCCAATCAACGTTGGTAAACAAATTAAGTTCAAATTTGCCTTCTCTTCTATACCATAAGCCAAATTCCTCAGTATTCTTCAGATATCTCAGAATTATTTTCACAGCACTCATATGTGATTCTCTGGGGTTAGTAGAAAATCTTGCAACTATTCCTACTGCATGTACAATATCTCTAGTATGGACAACATACATGAGTTTTGTTACAGTATCTATTTATCTTCACTTATTAATTAGATCATGTTGATTTAATTATTAAGTTGTCTATGTACTCTATTTTCACTTAAGCTATCTCTTAGGTGAATATAATTAATATTTTATATTAATTATATTGCACAACCTAGCTTTTATCTTTTTAGGGTTTCGTTCACCTTTAAGGTTGAAATTTTGTAATTATTGTTTCATGACTTTGGAATACAATTTTCTCTCACTCCGCTGAGATTTTCCAAGCCTGTGCTTCTGTCTCTTTGGTTTGCTTTCAGCAATAGGTTATTTGCATGCAGGTGTTCTTGGTGATCTGTGAAGTTGGATTTCTCAACTTCTACACAGTATTAGAGCTTCCCTGCTACTACCTGATTTGAGGGTTTTTGAAGCCGTGATTCAAAGCCAAAAGCCACAGCTTCTCTAGGTCTTTTCCTTCATTTTGGAGGAGGCGCTATTTTTTGGAGCATGTTGAGCCAAAACGGACTCCACCATTGTGTTTAGAAGGCTTGGGAGAGTCAAAATACATATAAAGTTTGTTGTTTTTGGTCACAGTGACCTCTAGGAAAATTTTTTTTCCTCCTAAGCCATACGGCATGCTTCCCAAGAAAAAAATAAAAAAAAACCCTTTTTAGGGCTCCTGAGACGCGCTACCGGAGCGGCCACTGCCGCGCCACCTTGGCGCCACCTCGGCCCTACCCAGCTTGGCCCATGCCACCCACCATCCACTGCCACTGGCAGAGCTGCTACCCAGGAACCACCTAGGAGCCGCCTAGCCAGCAACCGATCCGCCACCACTAGACTACCTGCCAATGACAGGTGACGTCAGCAGTGACGTCACTTACCAATTTTTTTTCTGGCAGGTTTTTCAAATTTTTTCTAGCAATTTCTATTTTTTCTGACTAACGGTCCTCTGACAGCCATATGGTCGTCAAACTTTTTTCTGCAGGCGGGCGATGGCCATTTGACCGTCAAATTTTTTTTCGTCTCTAGTTTTTTCCAGAGAGTTGTTTTTCGGAGGCCTCATTGGTTTTTTGACCATAACTTGAGCATACGATGTCTGTTTTTGAAAAATGAAACATTGTCAGAAAGGTGTTTTTGAGCCAGATGCAATGGTACTAGTCTTGATTTTTTATTTAGCCATTTGATCTCTCTTTTTGGCATTAAAGTAGAGGCTTCTATTTCCTCCATCTTTGCATCTAGCGTCCAGGTTTTCTTCTCATTTTTTGTGCTTTTCGTAATTGTTTCTTTGTTGTATGGGGGATAGAATTATACATTGTGGGGAGGGGGTGATTTTTATTTCTGTCATTTAAATTTAGAAATGACCCTTCTACTTATGTCTTCTTCTTCTCTTAATGTCAGACCCCTCTGTGGCCCGGCTGACACCGCACAATTACCACACCTAGAAATCACACATGACCAGGCTACTCATGTCATGTGGCTTATGGTCATGTCTAGATGAAAACCAACCTATCTTGCAGCATCCTTTTGAGGTTCTTTAGCACCAAAATAAAATGGATGAAGCCATGGGCTTGATTGCAATGAACATCTCTGACAGTCTCCTTTTTCACATGGATAGTTTGACAACTCCTAAGGCCATTTGGGGAAAGTTTTCAGATTTGTTTGGCATAGTGAATGAGTTTTGGGCACTACAGCTTGATGCAAAGCTGACCACTTTGACTCCTACCAGCTTTCCCACTATGGAGGATTTCTTGATGAAGTTCAAATCTTTGCGCTCAATTTTGCAGGGATGTGGGAGAAACAAGACAGATGATGAGTGTATCTTCCTGATACTATCAAAGATGAGAGGATAGTATTAGATATTTTCTTCTACTTTCTACTCCACCATGGATGCTTTAGGTACTAGACACACCATGCCTTCATTTGAGACATTCTGTGATTGGTTGACACAGGAACAGGCAAAGATCCAACAGATGGATGCTTATGGCTCTTCTAGCCAAGCAATGGTTGCTCAGTCTTCACAGGGGAAACCAAAGTAGAAAGCCAAACCGAAGAAAGATTTAGTAGGTAATGAGTATTCCTCTAAACCTGCATAGAAAAATGATTCCAAACCTCTAGATAACCCTTCCAAGGGTAAATCTTCTTCAAAGTCTACTGAGTCTACCTCCAAGACTAAGAAGAAATCAGTTGAGACCTACAACTTTTGTGGAAAGGATGGACATCCTATTTCTAAGTGCTAGAAATGTTTGGAGGCTTTAGAGGAAGCCACGCAGGAGCATCACATTTTAGATCCTCAGTCCACATCCTCCTCTCTAGGGAAAGGTCATGCTCTTACTGCACAAGCAATGACTTCTGGGCCCACCTAGATTCTTGATTCCGGTGGCTCTCACCACATGACTCACACTCAGCAGTTGGTCACCTCACTTGATCCCTATGCTACTTCATACATTGTTGTTGGGAACTCATCTCATCTTTCATTTTTGGGTTCTGGTTCTATTACATTAGCTGGGGGTTCCCTTCGGGATGTTCTTTTTGTCCCTGACATTTTGACAAACATATTGTCTATCTATCAGATTTGTCACTCTGGCTCTGGTAAGATAGTTTAGTTCTCACCACATGATGTGGTTATTTAGGACTTATATGATTCTAATATGATTGTGGCTATTGGGAGTGTTGACACTGCATCCTGCCTATACAAATTTGATGGATTTGAGTCTTCTACTGGCACAGGTTCCTGTCTTATAGCACATGTAGATTTAGTGAACAGACTTTGGCATGAGCGTTTGGGCCATGTCAATTATAGATATCTTCAGTAGATGAGCACACAGGCACTTGTTCTTGGGCTTCCATAGATTGCTTGCATTGATGGGGTTTGTCAGGGTTGTGTTCTTAGCAAATAACATAGAGATCTTTTTCCTCACAGATGAGCTACTCGTGCTTTGGCACCATTGGAGTTGATTCATAGTGACCTCATGTCATTTCCTAATCCTTCTTTTTCTAGTGCATGATATGTGCTTACTTTCATTGATGACTTCTCTAGGCGCACATGGGTGTACTTTTTGAGGTACAAGTCTAATGTCTTTGATTCATTTGGAGTCTTTAAGACATTTGTGGAGAAGCAATCTGGTCTTTCTATTTGCCGGATACACACATATAATGGGGGGGAGTATGTGAACCAAGCTTTCAGGGATTTTTTCTTTGAACATGGTCTTCAGCATCAATTTTTAGTGCCCTACACCCCTCAATAGAATGGTGTGGCTAAGAGAAAGAACATAACACATAGGAAGATGGCTAATTGTATGATACAGTCTAGGTCCATGGATTCATCTTTTTGGGCAGAGGTAGTCAATTGTGCCAACTATATTTAGAATTAGATGCCTCATAAGGCAATTCAACATATGACTCCTGAGGAGGCTTGGTCTCATGTCAAGCCTGATGTATCTTCATTTTGAGTTTTTGGTAGTGAAGCATGGGCATTTGTGCCAGATGCTCAAAGGAGAGAAATGGAGCGGAAGAGATGACACCTCATTTTTGTTGGCTATTGAGAGGATGTTAAGGAATACAATTTGTTTGACCCTAATTCTAGAGAGGTCCTATTTCAACAGGATGTCCAGTTTGATGAGCGCCTTCCTGTAGTAGATACCCCGCTTCCAGAGTCTACTTCACTTACCACTACTCCCTCATCTCTTCTAGTTTCTTTTCAAGATGATGAGGATGATGATCTTGGTGATCACCATTTACCTCCACCACATGATCCTCCATCGATGCCTAGATGGGCTCATGTTACAATTGATGTTGCAGGATCTCTAGCTGGTGACCCTTCCACTTCCCATCGCACCCGATCTCATATTGCAGGTTCTAGTCTTCTGAGTCATGCTATTTGTGGTGATCCTCAAACATTTGCGATAGCTACATGACATACTAAGTGGGACAGTGCTATGGAGGAGGAGTATTCTTCTTAGATGAAGAATCACACTTGGGATCTTTGTTCTCTTCCTAAGGGAAGAAAGTTAGTGCGATGAAAGTGGTTGTATCATACTAAGTTTGCTGCTGATGGTTCTATTGATAAGTACAAGGCATGTCTTGTTGCGAAGGGTTTTTCACAAGTTGAGGGTATTGATTACACTAAGACATTTGCCCCTATTTCCAAGATGAACTCTATTTGCCTTGTCTTACCCCTCGCAGCTTCTCAGGGATGGCCCATTTTTTAGATGGATGTGAAGAGTGCATTCTTGCACGATGATCTTGTTGAGGAGATTTACATGGAGTAGCCTTAGGGATTTGTGCAGGATTCCTCCTTGGTTTGTAGACTTCAGCATTCTTTGTATGGTCTCAAACAGGCCCCTCAGGCTTGGTATGAGATGGACTCCTTTATGCTTACTATAGGATTCACACGTTATCATTCTGATCCTACAGTCTACATTCAATGTCTTGAGGATGAGGTTTTGATCCTTGTGCTATATGTTGATGATCTTCTCATCATAGGTAGCTCATCTTCTATGATTCAGGATGTCCAGTGCACATTGATGGAGCAGTTTGAGATGACTAACCTTGGTCTATTACACTTCTTTCTGGGTTTGCAGATTTTTCAGTCCCCTGCTGGGATCTTTGTTTACTAGAAAAAGTATGCTCTTGACATGCTTTGGCACTTTGATATGTTGATTTCAAGCTGGCTCCCACACCTTTTTTGGTTGGGTGTTAATTTGTCTACCTCTTGCACTTCACCTTCAATTGTTCCTACATTATATCGGTAGTTGATTGGCAGTTTGTTATACCTGACACACACTCATCTTGTTCTCTCCTTTGGCATTGGTCTAGTCTCTCAGTTCTCACATGAACCTTGTGAGAGTCATTGGCAAGATGCCTAGCGTATTTTGAGATACATTCAAGGCACACTTATGTATGGCATTCATTACACATCAGGGGCTCCTCACATTGTTGGCTTCACTGACTAAAATTGGGCTAGTGATGTTGATGATCGGAAGTCTACTTCTGGCTTTGTTTTTTGTCTTTCACATGGTCGTGCAAGAAGTAGAATTCTTGTACACTTTCATCTACAGAAGCTAAGTACAGAGTGGCAGTGCATGCTCATTAGGAGATTCTATGGCTTTGACAGTTGATGACTGAGTTTGGCTTTCCTCCTGATCATCCCACTATTCTGTGGTGCGATAATTAGAGTGTTATTCACATTTCCTACAACCTGATGGAGCATCAGCGTACTAAACACATTGAGCTTTATATACATTTCATCCATCAGCAGATACAAGATGGTGTTCTCACTTTGGAGTACATTCCCACTAATGTGTAGGTTGCTGACATCTTCACCAAACCTTTTTCATCTTCGCGCTAACTTCAGTTGCATTATATGCTTGGGGTGAAAGAAGTTGTCCTTGGGGGGTCTTGTTGAGGCCTTCCTTCCTTCATGTTTTTCAGCATGTTTGTTATATCTCTTTTTGGAGAGGGGTTTTACCCACCGGGTTTTCTCCTTTATCTTCGGTTCATAGAGATTTCCTTGTTTTGGGTAACTGATCAGGCCTTGTTGTCGGGACCCACTTTTCCTGCTTTCATAGCTATGCTAGGTTAGCTTACCTCTTGAGCTTCACTTAAGGGGGGGGGGTGTTAGAGTATCTATTTATCTTCACTTATTAATTAGATCATGTTTATTTAATTATTAAGTTGTCTATGTACTATATTTTCACTTAAGTTGTCTCTTAGGTGCATATAATTAATATTTTATATTAATTATATTGCACAACCTAGCTTTTATCTTTTTAGGGTTTCGTTCACCTTTAAGGTTGAACTTTTTTTATTATTGTTTCATGACTTTGGAATACAATTTTATCTCACTCCACTGAGATTTTCCAAGCATGTGCTTCTATCTCTTTGGTTTCCTTTCAGTAACAGGTTATTTGCATGCAGGTGTTCTTGGCGATCTGTGAAGTTGGATTTCTCAACTTCTACAAGTTTACCTATCATTGATTTGTACAAAGTTTTATTTACCTCTGGTGTCTTGTCCTCCTTTGTCAGTTTGCATCCAGTAGCCATCGGTGTTCCAACTGGTTTGGAATCTTCCATCTTGAATATATTCAGGACCTCTTTAATGTATTTGGATTGTGTATGAAATTACCTTCACATTGTTGCATAATCTGTAGACCAAGAAAGAACTTGATCTCTCCAAACATAGACATCTCAAACTCTTTGCTCATCTCATTTGCAAATGATTTGGATAGCATATCATTGCCTCCAAATATGATGTCATCAACAAATATTTCAGCAATCAAAGTGTTAGCATCAATATCTTCATTTAAATAAAGATTACTATTTTCACTAGTCCTTACAAATCCAATACTTATAAGATAGGAATGAATTCATTCATACCATGCTCTAGGAGCTTGTTTCAATCCATACAAGGCTTTTTTAAGTCTACATACCATTTTTCTCTTGTTTGTATCTACAAACCCTTTTGGTTGCTTAATGTATACCTCTTCTTCAAGTATTCCATTTAAGAATGCTGACTTGAAGTCCATCTGGTATATCTTGAATCCTTTGAATGTAGCATAAGAAAGTAGTATTCTTACACCTTCTAGCCTAGAAATGGGTGTAAAGGTCTCTCCATAGTCTATACCTTCCTCTTGTGCATACCCCTTGCATACTAGTCTTTCTTTGTTTCTTGTGACTTCTCCATTCTCATTCATCTTATTCCTGAATATCCATTTTGTACCGATGACATTCTTGTCATCTGGTCTTGGCACAAGTGACCATGTCTTTTTTTTCTCAATCTGCTCAATCTCAACATTCATAGCACTTATCCATTCTTCATTATCAAGTGTAGCATTGACAGATTTTGGCTCAAACTCACAAATTATACAACTTGAGTTTAGAGACTTACTTCTTGTTCTTGTACCAGCTTTCTCATCTCCTATGATCTTGATCTCTAGATGGTTCCTTCTTACACATCTAGAAAGTATAGGTAAAACTCTTTATCTATCAGCTTGATCATCATTTTGTCCTTCATTCTATTCTTCATCACTTTGCACATTATTTTTATCATTATCCTAACCGTCGGTAATTGCAGCCTGACCATCGATTGCAACATTTTGTTGTTCTGGAATTAAGCAATGTTGCTCAGGTAGAGTGTTAGGTTCTTCATAGTATACAAACTTGTTGTATTCCTCTAGTTCTTTTGTGCTTTCCAACTCATTCCTTTCTGCAAATTCATCTATCTTTACATTTTCACTTTCAACAATTTTTTTAGAAGCCTTGATAAGACATTTATAAGATTTTCTCTTGGTGGAATACCCTAGAAAGATACCTTCATTACTTTTGGCATCAAGCTTTCCATTTCTATCATCCTTTAAGATATAACATTGACTACCGAAGATTTTGAAGTAACTTACATTGGGTGTTTTGCCATACCATAGCTCATAAGGTGTCTTATTTGTGTCCTTCAATTGTACTCTATTTAATGTGTAGATAGCAGTACTGACAGCTTCCCTCCAGAAGATTTGGGTGATGCCTTTCTCTATCATCAGTGTTCTGGCACAATCAACTATGTATATGTTCCTTCTCTCAGCAATCCCATTTTGTTGTGGCATCCTTGGTGCAGAAACCTATCTTTTTATACCATGCTCATTACAAAAATTAGTGAATTCATCTTATATAAACTCACCTCCTCTATCTGATCTCAAGCATTTCAAATCCTTACCACTTTGTTTTTCTACCATAGCCTTATACCATTTAAACATCTTGAATGCTTTAGATTTATCTTTTAGAAACATAATGGTCATCATTCTAGAGTAATCATCAACAAAGAGAATAAAATATCTATCTCCATAATAACTCTTTGTCCTCATTGGTCCACATAGATCAATATGGATTAGTTCTAGAATATCATCAGATGTATGGGTTTTACTTTTGAAACTAGACTTTGTCATTTTACCTTTTTGACAATTCTTGCACATGATGTTGTCGGGCTTTGACATCATCGATAAGCCTCTTACATTTCTCCTTCTGCTTATTTTCATCATGTTTTCAAAATTCACATGACAAAATATTTTGTGCCACAACCATATGTCTTCATTTCTATCCATTAAGCAAGTGGTGTTAGTATCATTCAGATAGAATAAGTTACCTTTTATCTATTCACCGGTGCCAAACAATCTTCTTGATTCATTGAATATTTTTGCCTTCTTATTCTCAAATGCTACTCTGTGACCTGAATTATTCAGCTAAGAAACACTCAATAGATTATAATTCAATCCTTTTACCCAATAAGCATTTTCACATTTAATCAGGTTATTCAACATTATAGTTCCTTTACCTTCAACTGGACAAGGTGTATCATTACCCATTCATACTGTACCACCATTGTAATACTCAAAAGTGTTAAACTTTTCTTTGTCACTGATCATGTGGTGAGTGCAGCCACTATCTATAATCTAGATGTCATTCTTACTAACCTTAGATATGAGTGCAGTTTCTACATACCTTTCATCTTCATCTGAATCATCTTTCACAGCCACAAACACCATCTTGATGTCATCATCAAGTTCAGTGTTAGTATCTTCATCTTCGCAAGCAGCTAGATAGCTAGCTTTCTTGCCTTTGTCCTTATAGTCTTGGGTGTCTCTTCTTTTTGATTGTTGGTAACTTCTATAATCTTTGTTATCACCTCTGTCAGATTGCTTCTCAAAAGTTTTGTCATTAACTCTGTCATCTTTTCTTCTGTTAGGACATCTTGCAACAAAGTGTCCAATCTCTTTACAATTAAAGCATACAAGTGGTAACTTGCCTTTGTATTTACTTTGCCTCTCTGCATTCTTCTATCCATGAGTGCTTCTATTTCATCTAGATCTTCTTCTTCACTTTCACTTTCACTTTCACTATCTCTTCTAGATGTGTGTCTATGACTTGATTTTCTAATTCTCATAGAAGATTTAAATGCAGACTCTAAGTTTGGTAAGACACTATTATCAAAGTTATTCATCTCAAATGAAATCAGTCTACCAATTAAACTATCAAGAGTAATTATATTGTTTGCTACTGCTCTTATTTCTTGAATAGCATAAACACTAATAGCATATACTGGCAGTAAGGTTCTTAAGATTTTACTTACCATTGTCTCCTCTTCAAGTGTACCTCCAAATCCTCATATAGCATTGACTAATTATTGGATTCTTGTGCTTTACTATGTGATGTTTTCTCCTTCTTTCATTCTGAGATCATCAAACTTTCCTCTAAGGCTACTGCCTTGGCTCTCAGAACATTTGCATCACCTCCATGTACAAGCTTCAGTTTGTCCCACATTTTCTTTGTCGTTTTGCAGTCCTTGACATCTTCAAATTCAGTTTTAGAGAGTGAGGAAGAGAGCTCTATGACCATGCAGTTGTGCTCCTGCTTCTCTCTCAATTGATCTACTGTAGGTGCTCCTGTGGGCAACACATATTTAGTATCTAAGTATTGAGTAACATCATTACCAATACCTGATAAGTGGAGTCTTGCCATGAAGAAAAATTATCTTTGTTTAGCTTGGGCACATCTCATTTGTTCATCTTGTGATCTTGACTTAGGTCTTGAAACCTTCCTTCTAAGCACACAAGCTCTAATACCAATTGTTAGTAATAACTGAGAGGGGGGGTGAATCAATTGCCTCAAAATTTATCCTTAAAACTTAACCACCAATCTTTAAAGCTCAAATTATTATGTCCCTACAAGATGCATGCCATAGAATACTTTATAATGATTAATTGTCTATCAGTTTTCCTTCTCTGTCCCTATTCTCCTTGATTACCAATAAGAAGTATAACTATTTACTGAAACTCAGTAAATAAGAAGAGTATACCAATCAATCTATAAATGCATATGTGAAATGTAAAATAGTAAAGTAATGAACCATACACACATAACACATGGATTTTAATGTGGAAATCTTGTTAAGGGAAAAACCACTAGGACCGGTACCCCAAATTTTCACTCTTCTAAAGTGAGCCCCATTAGGAGCCAACCCTAATAAAGGTTACAAACACACTGTTAAGTGCAACCTTGTTAGAGGATTTTATACATAGAGGTTGTCACTTAGTATCAGACATCTATTGCTACCATCCTTGAATCAAACTCCTTAGACTGTCAATAGGTATCGGGCAAGTCCAATGCTACTTTCATGAATCAACCTTTTTGGCACTCCTTAAGATGTACCTCAATATATAGAAGACTGTTAAGTCCTGCTCTATTAAGAAACTTGATGCTTCAATGGTTAAACTGAAACACTATGACCTGTTCATATTGCAACTTGAATTGCAGATTTTTAGATCTATTTAAGTACATTACCTCTCTAACCAATGTATCAATTCAATCCTTGTGCTCCATACTTTCTTCTCTGTGATGTTGTGCTCACTATTTTTCAATGTCTACAAAATTCCATAGCTCTTCCTTTAGCTTGTTTGATCAGTACTACATGAAGTTGGTCTTCATCAATTTCTCTTTAGCATCCTCTTTCTATTCACTCCCCTTAATCCCATCTCCCTCAAAATGAATTAAGATTGGCTCTTATATAGACATAATATTCATGTTCTTGATTCTTGATTCTTGGCGTGATAAACAATCCAGCCAATTAGATTTAAAGCATAACTCCTAATTTGTCTCATAGAAATCTTCTTGCCAACTGTACAAATCATCTTTAAATTAATCACTTAACTCTGGTCGAATAAAACAAAGTAGACAACCAGTTAAGTCTATATTTTAGCTCTGCCAGCTAGATATTTTTTCATTTTCTAAACTCTCTGTTCTGTCAGTCACAATTGACTGATCCATTGGTGATGACTAACTGATCCATCGGCGAGACTCCAGTTAGATTTGTGATCTCTGTCCGTCAGGAATCATTGGAATTTTACTCATTAGGCAACCTTGACTTTTCTCGTCGGGCAACCTTATGACTTTTCTCATCGGGCACTCTATTGTTCTACTTCATCAGGAAACACTATTCTTCTAGTTGTCAGGTATCACTGTGACTTTTCATATTTTCTCTGTTCGTCAGTGTGCACTTTGTCGGTTTTGTTTGCCACTTAATGAATACATGACTTCTATGTATTGCTAAAAGCATAACCTTGGTTCCTTTGGTTCTATGAAGTCTTTGGCATTATGTACATGACCATACAGATGATATCAAGTTGACATCAATGGAAATACAATCCATTAACTGATTTAATGACTTGCATTATCTTCAACTTAACATTATCAAACATTCAATCAGTTACATGTCATCACTAACCCCTAGGTACACAAAAATAACACATTGTGTCTTTCTAGGTCAAAATAACCAAAATATCCTCCATGAGCTCATTTGGCTCTTACAAACATTGAAATGACCTCAAATTGGATCCACCCTAGTGGACCTTATTACCACTCACACTAAAGCCCTAACCTAACCCTAAATCACACCAAACACAACAAGAAGGGAGTTGCCCTGCACCATAAAGTAAAACTACACCAGAAGAAAGTGTAGCAACCTATTGATATACCACATGATGCAAATCATGGTACAATTGTATGAGTACACATGAACCCCAGTAAAATTGGCTTGGTTGTGAAATCATGTCCTCTAAAATCCTGCCCCAACTGACTGCAAAACCATGAGCTCATCGGCCAAGAAGGAGGAAACCACAAATCAAAGCACCTAACACTACTGGAAGTAGAGGGAATGATATGAACTATGCCAAAGGTATATTTTCATCACCGATAATCACATCACCAAAAAGATGTATACAAGATGCTCCATCATATACTTGATCATAGTAAACAATCTCACCCTATGTTAGAATCCTTAATAATCTATACACATCCTTCAGAGTGATAGTCATATCACCCATCAGCAAATGGAAAATATTATGGTCTGAGTGCCAATGCTCAGCCATAGCAGTGAATAATCTATGGTTCACACAGAACTAGGGTCTGTCTAGCAAATAGAAGAGACCACATTGACCGATCACTCAGTGCATGAGGAGCTAACTGCTCTATCATCTCAAGAGGTTAGAGGTATAAGCCACAGACATATAGATTCTTAACATGAGGAGGGATAGTATTTAGGGCCCAAGGAACTCCCAAGCACAAAACAAGCTTGTAGATACATAACTTAGAAGCTCAAAAATAGAGGAGAGAAGGAATACACAACTTTATATTATTTTATCAAACTTCATACATGTTGAGATATAAGGCCTTTTTGGTTATGGCCAAATACATTCAAATCTATTATAGAATATTCCTAATACATGTGAGATCCATAATCTCTCTGATTATTCTACTACCATTCTTCTAGCAACAATGCTAATTAAGCCTATGAAAAATCATTACATTTATACAAGAGGCTACCAAAAAGGTCAGCCCAAAAGATCCTAAAGATCCACCATACAAGAGAGAAACAATCCTGATTTAGGTCCACGTGCATCCTAATGAGAGATCTAAACATTGATTACATGATCAAAATTAAATGCACAATTTGGCCTTAAGATCTGACAAAAACAAACCCACCTAGTGAGACAGGAAACAGAAAACCACCAAGCCACTAAGACCAGTCGGTGAAACCACACCAAGAACAGTAACCAAGTTCATTCAGTGAAACAAAAACAAAACCTTCAACCAAGAACTCCAGAGTAGTTCTTGATCAGTCTACTAAAAGTATCCAACAAGCTACCAAGCTCGAAAGAAAACATATTTTTAGTTGATACAGGATTGCCAAAATCACAAGATGATCTTGCATCAGACACATGGGGTTAAAATAAATGATTCTCCAAATCATGAGTGAGGTACAACATGAGCTAAATCCAACTCAAATTGAGAAATCCATGTAGATTCTTCAATTGTTATATTCTTCCACTTTACCAAGTATTCCATGTAATCCTTTCCTCTTGTGCTTTACAATTCTTTGCTCAATAATCTTTTCAACTTCTTCTATATGTTTCTTAGGATAATCACTCGAAACTGCCACTTCTTCATCATGTTCATGATACTTATACAAATATTAAATATTGAATATAGGTGATATATCCATGTCATTGGGTAATTCCACTTGATAAGCATTTCCATTATCAAACTTCCTCAATATCTTTCAAGGACCAAATTTCTTCATCTTCAATTTACCATATGTTCCAATAGGAAATCTACCTTGCTTCAAATAAACCATTACTTCATTACCAGCCTCAAAAATCTTATATCTTCTTGATCTATCTGTATTATCCTTATATTTTTATTACTTAAGTCCAAATTATGTTTCAGTTCATCATGCAATGACTTCATAAACTCAGCAAATTCTTCTCCTTCAACACTTCTCTTCTCTTCTCAAGCAATATATGTCAAGTCTAATATACCTCTCAGTTGTATGCCAGTAAAAAATTAAAAAGGTGTCTTTCTAGTACTCCTATTCAATGAATTATTATATGAAAAAATTGCTTGTGCTAACATCAAATCCCAATTACTCGGTTTGTCTCCAACTAAGCATCTCAACAGGTTACCCAAACTTCAGTTTACAACCTCTATTTTTCCATCAGTCTGTGGATGAAATGTAGAACTATACTTCAACTTGGTGTCCAACTTATTCCAAAGATTTTTCCAAAAATATCCAACAAACTTATTGTCTCGGTCAGATATGATACTCCTGGGTAATCTATGTAATTCGACAATCTCCTTGAAGAAAAGGTCTGCTATATGCACTACATCTGATGTTTTTCTACATGGTAAGAAATGTGTCACCTTGGAAAATATATCCACAACAAAAAATATAGAATCATTACCTCTTTTTTTCCTCGGTAATCCAAGAACAAAATCCATGCTGATATCACTCCAAGGTTTCTCAAAAATAGAAATCGATGTATACAATCTAGTATTCTGACTTACTCCTTTTGCAGCTTGAAAAACTCCACAAATCATCACAAATTTATGATATCCTTATACAACTGAGGCCAAATAAACCTTTCCTTAAGTAAACTCAATGTCTTATCAATTCAAAAATTTCCATCCAAACCACTTCTATGCTTCTCCTTTATCAAATTGGTTCTCATTGATCCTCTCGTTATACATAACTGAATACCTTTGAACAACATATCTTCTTGAATGAAATAGTCTTCAAACCTACTCGGTTGATATGGAATACATTCTCTACACATTCTCCATGGCTCAAAAAAACCAGGGTTAGTTTCATACAAATTCTTCATGCCATCAAAATGAAGAACCTCAATTCTCATTTCAGACAATAAAGGTCTTCTACTCAATGCATCGGCAACTCAGTTGGATACTCCACTCTTATGCTTTATCACAAATGTGAAATTTGGCAAATAATCTACCCACTTCATATGTCTTTGATTCAACTTATTCTGACTACCCAAATACTGTAAATCCTTATGATTAGTATACAACACCAATTCACTCGACATCAAATAATGCCTCCATTTCTTCAGAGCTTGAAAAATAGCATAGAATTCATGATCATACATAGAATATTTCCTTTTAACATCATTCAACTATTTTGATTAATGGGAAGTATGTACTGAGAGGGGAGGGGTGAATCAATACCTCTAAAACTTTTGTATTCATTTTATCAATTAACCTTTGTAATCAATTGTATATCCATTCAATATGATATATACTATCTTGATATGAGTTATATCAATTCATAACATTAACATACATGTGAATCATTCATAGAAACATTTGTGAAAGGAATTGACACATAACACAAGATATGATATCGCAGAAAACTCCTGTTAGGAAGTAAAAAGTGTGGTGGGGATGGCACCCACAAAACTTCACTATTTGTAGATTGGAAGGGGCTAGTTAAGGCTTACAATTTGATCACTTCTAATGGTCTACCCTATTATGAGTATCGGTGGAGACTTGTTAAAGTCTACTCTATTAAGAGCTTTAGCAACACTATTGAGTGTGCACTTGGTTAAGAGATTTGATGTTGGACTGTTAAATCCACCTTCCTTGAAAGGATTTTTACACTTTGCTCCACTTGTTAGAATGATAGAAAATTACAAATTGACCTGGTAAATGCAATCTCTTATTGTTGATACAGAGCCAATTTAGTTTACATGAAAAATATTATCACCTAATTGTGATTGATTAATACCTATGATTATCGTTTCCCTCTGTTCTTGGTTCTACTAACCAAATCCCCCTTTTGTTGTTCTTGTTCTTGAAACTCTCAATCCAATCCATAGATGTGCTCATTATGTTCTCCTATCTATTTTCTCTTCTCACATACATATTTAATTAATGATTGCATCATCTATTTATAGATGGGTTGACTTCATCAAATTTTGATAAAAACAATGTTAACTCTAAGATCAGGTTTACAACTTGTACCTAGATCTCCTAGTCTATGTGTTTTAAATCAGTTGGACTGATTAAAGCACTTACATTATTGTATCTTGTCCCTAAATAAATGGATTTAAAACAATTAAATATCTGACGTGGAAGTCAGATCCACTTTTTTGCGGGCTACAACTGACTTTCGGTTTTGTTTGTCGATCATGCTTGACTATCCTTCAATTTTGTCTATCAGTTGTGCTTAAATGGTCTCATCAGTCTGCACTGTATCCTGCATGTCGGGTTCCTCTGTTGGGTTCCTCTTTGTCTTTCTATCTTTACATTTTTGGTTTACACACCGAGTTGTGTCGTCACTCTTCTTTGCACTTTGTCATCTTCAGTGATCTCTATGAGTCTGATCTTTGGTTTGCTCAGTCATGTCTTTCGGTGTATGCTTACCAAAAGTGTTGTTGTATACTAATGGAAAATTAATGTCATCAATCTCCCCCTTTGACATTAGTATCAAAAATTGATATGTGCAAAATACTAACAAAATGTTAAGTATATACAACATATATAATCCTTAGTCATTTAATGACTCCCCCTATGTATATGCCGGTATATATGTACATATGATATCTTTTCCTTCTCCATATCATTTTCCCTTATGAATATATATATATCATTTTCTCCTTTGTATAGTATAGTACTCATACCATCATTTTCTCCATATAACTATACCATATACATATCATATTTACTATTTTCCCATCTGAATGAATGAATGTACATATCATCATTTTCCCCATTTTGTGATATTAAGGAAAAAGGTCTTTACCTTAGAGCTTATAAAAAAATATGGGAATGTGAAGAATTCATGTCTTCCATCATTTTCTCCCATTTTTCTTTGAGGTTCTCCAGAGTCATGTGCTCAAGTGTGATCTTTGAGTGCATATCATAGATGATGTCCACTACAGACATCTCAGGAGTTCCTATCAGATGCCTTGCTACACTGATGTGTTGTTGGAGTAGTTTAAGATTTGGTAGAAGTTGATCTTGAAGCTTAGTTACTTCTTCCCTAAAATGTGTCTCTGCCTCCCATAGCTCTTGCCTTAACCTTTTAATCTCTATTATCTTCTCATAATGCATCTTGACTGCATTGTCTCCATCTGTGGTTAAGCTACTAGCACTATTTGCTAGATCTACATCTAGCTTTTCTATATTGTCACTATTCTCCTTAGTGAACTTTTCTATTGTGCTCAATTTTTGAATTAAGGTTATAGCTTCAGATATGATTGGGTCTAATTCAGTTATGAATTCTGATAGCTTTACCTTATTTATTGCCACTTCTTGGTTGATGTTCTCTATGAGCTTCTGTTGGTACTTCATCTTGGCTCTCTCCTTAATTGCCTTCTCAGCATCAATGTTCTATGTTGTGATTGCATCGGCTAGGGTAGCTAATTGATCAATTATTGGCTTGCTTTGATCAATATCAACACCAAGCACTGTTTGATGTGTAGAATGTCCCATGTTGTCTCCAGTACCATGGAGTCCCTATGTTGTTTCTTCAGCTTCTCTTGCAATGCCTTTCTTTGGCATATCTCTCCATATTCTTGTAATTCTTCAAAGTCAAGTGTAGAGGGGTCACACTTCGGTATTACTATGAGTTCATCCTGGGTGACCTCTAACTTTTTCTTCTTTGATTTCTTCTTCTTCTTCTACGACTCAGTAGAATGTAAGACCATTGCCAATTTCTTGGCCTTTTTTGTCGTGCTTGATGAAGTGACCTGTTTTGCTTATTTTTGTTGCTTGGCATCGGTTTCATCTCATTGGGTGTCTTCAAAAATCTCCACATTCACCTTAACATCATCGATATCACTCTTTTCAATTTTCTTAGGAGTACCATCTTTTGGTTTGTCTCCTTCATTGGTGTCCTTTGCTTCATCAGTCTTGGTTTCTTCATTCTTGTCTTGAGTATCTGCATCCTTTTCCTTATCTCCTCCAGTAACCTTATTAGTGTTGGTTACATCTTGAGTATCTTTGATGTCTTACTGACCATCAGTGTTGTCTTCATTTTCTTCTTCTCCTGCATCCTTTGGAATATCCTTCTCTAGCGATTTGCTTGTTTCTTGCAGGATATTGATAGCTTGTGTCAATATAGGCACGTTTCCTGGAATATTTACTTGTGTAGTATCAACATGTGTGTCTTTTTCATTGGTTTTATCCTTTGTAATAGTGACATCTTCATCCTTATCTATTTCCTCTGCTGGGTCATCGATAATGTCATTAACATTAGTGTCTACAATGTTGTCATTTGTGCTATTTGGCCATGATTCATCTACAATATCTACAGTCTTGTTGCCTGCTGTATCATCTTCTTTATCTAACTCAATGGTTGTGTTATCTTGAGTTGTCTTGTCAACATATTTTTGTTGAAGGTATTTGTCAGGGCTTACCTCCTCAGTTGGTCTATTCATTATCTTACACCATTTCTTATGGATGTCCTTGTCAGGAAACTCAGGTGTGGAAACAACTTCCTACACTAATCTCTAAAGGAAATTATTGTGCAAATTCTTTTAAATCCTTACAATTTTAGATTCATTAACTACTTTAACAAAGATATTGCAACCATATACCATGCATATAGAAAATAGAGAATGACACAATGATTTACCCTGGGGAAAACC
>MU225301.1:2780082-2804015 GCA_018584345.1 Thuja plicata | reverse complement strand
TCTCACAGCAAGTGAAGTAGCCTCCCATAGATCGTGGTCTTCAAGCATGTCTTCCATCTTGAGTTTCCACAACTCAAAATTAGTGTCATTAAATTTCTCCACCTCCATTCTACTGTATGAGGAACCTGCCATCTCAATCTCCAAATAAGATTTAGAATGCTCTGCATAGAAAACTCCCACTCAACTTGAGATTAGCTCAAAAAACCCTACCCAACAACTAGGATCAAAAGTTGATCAGGCTCTAATACCACTTGTAAGGAAACTCAAGTGCGGAAACATCTTCCTACACTAATCTCCAAAGGAAAGTATTGTGCAAATTATTTTAAATCCTTACAATTTCAGATTCATTAACTACTTTAAAAAAGATATTGCAACCATATACCATGCATACAAAAAATAGAAAATGACACAATGATTTACCCTGGGGAAAACCTTTCGGTAAAAAACCCCAGCACTCTAAAACCTGCACAATGTATTATCTTTAACACAACGGTTACAACACACTTGCAATGCAAGTTCTTTCAGGAGACAATTGAAACACACAGACAAATCTAGTAGCACATGATTATACCAACAACACACTCTTTTCGTATCCTTTCCTATAACCCTAAAAAATGCTTATATCATTGCGCTTTCCTTTTAAGGGAAACTCCCAAAGATAGTCATATTAGGGTTTTACCATTCCCTAAGAAAATAGGAACCCTAAAAAAAAATTTAGGCCGATGCCCTGAACCCCACAGTTGGGATCAAGGATTGGAAGAGTGTACAGTACTCAACTTTATTAGTTGCCACATGTCATTGCATGTCTTCACCTGTCATTGAAATCTCCTAGAAATAGCTCTTACGTGTCATAGGAATCCGTCATAATCATTTCAGTCATGATCTCCTAACACATAATTCAAGATGCCAACACATCAAGTGGAGTGACACATCAACATGCCAACTAGACATGTACACTCACACTTAATTAAATTATTTTAAAGAAATACATTTTACAAAACAAATAATAAGAATAGGAATTATCCAAGGTTGAGACACCTTATTCCTAACAGTCCTGCTCAAGCTCTATAAGCTTTCCTTTAAGGAGTTTGTATGCTCTCAGCTTCAGTGAGAATTCCTTCTTGTACTTTTCCATCATCTCATCAATTTCAACCTTCTTTGATTAAGGTGGCATGAGAGAAACAAGTACTCTCTCTAATTTCTTTCTCATTCTTCAATGCAAATTTCCAATGGGAGGATAATCTATCCAAGAGTTCCCTTGGTACATAACTTCCTTCAAATTGCATTGGTACATATTTGAAGTTATATATTTTATCTATCATGGCATCCTTAATTTTATTCTGATCTTCTGGATTTAGTTTTGGCCATTTTCTAATGTGTGGATCTGTAATAGATCCAAAATTTTCAATATATACATAAATGTCATCAATAGTGTCAGGTTATTTTACCTTGACATTCTCTACCTCTATGGCTTCATCCTGCTCAGTGTCTTCTATATCCTCTCAGGTCCTAATGAATTTCCTTCCTCTTTTATTTTGTCCTCTCTTCGGTGTGGGAGCTTTCCTCTTGTAAGTCTCGACCTTTCCTTTCTTTAGAGGTGAAGGAGTAGAATATTTTGATGTTTGGCTTCTTTTCCTAGAAAAAGCCATAGTTCTTGGCTTCTTTGATGGTGGAGGAGTCGGTGAATTGTACTCTATTTCTTCAGAGTCATCCTTTTCCTCAGATTTACTGACAGATAATTGTTCTTTAGTTCCTCCTCTTGTTCAACTTCTTCATCTTGCTCAATTTCATCCTCTATTTTTGATAGAATCTTCTTGAGATTCTCGACCATCTTGTCCTTCTTCTTGACTATTTTCTTTACAACTAGGCTTGATTTGATTCTTGTCATGGCCTCTTCACATGTTTCAAATTTTGGTTGTTTCTTGTCCAATAGTTCATTGATCAAGGCATTAATTGTCTTAGTTGCAAGATCAATGTTGATATCATACTCTAATGGTTGCAACCATGTTGTCCTTGGTACAACAGGATTAATATATGTATTATCTGTGTCAACAATGAAGCATATCTCATCCTTATATTTTTCAATGAGTTGTTCGGGGATTCTTACCCTCTTTTGCATTTGGTCTTTGAATACTTTAAAGTATTCATCCATGACTGTCTCAAAGTTATCTCCCAGTGTAGCTATGTGCTCATTGACTTGCATGGTGACCGGTTTGGTGCTGTCCCATTTAACATCTCCAACCGACAGGAATGTTTCTTGAAAATAAAATAAGATACACATTATTAGTGAGCCAAACTTACAAGTGTTTGACTTTAAATTCCTGATAGTCTTTAGATTTTCCTTCAAATAATTCAGGAGTAGTTCAGATAGGTCCAATTGTGTTCCTTTCTTTACAATTTTGAACACTGTGTCCACTACACCTGATGCTATGTTGTTCAATCTGCTTGCCTGGAAGAATTTATAGCCCAGAACACATGCACCAAACTTGATTTCATCATCGATGATTATTGAAACTTTTAGTCCTCTGCCATCCCATTTGGCTCATGTCATCGTTTTGATGTCAGCCTTTGGTGGATGCTTTAATGCCTTAAATTTATTGGTTATTGGGTAACCGGTGACTGCATGAATGATGTCTTGGGTTATTACATTCGGTTCATCCAACCATAACTTGTTGTTATGTATTATGCTCAGCACTAATCGAATCCATTCAGTTTTGAAGACTTTTAGGAATATTAGGGCATTGGTGAGCCCTTTTATCTCTATACGCTTATGTTCATCCTTAAGTGTTCCATCATCATTGCATAACTTCTTGTAATCTTCTTCAACCTCTGATGTTCCAATCTCTACAATCTTGCAGTGTATGAACGATCGAACATCTTCCACAAGTAAAACCCTAGTTGGGATGAGTGAAAATGCTCCAGCATCGTTGGGTTGTGAGGAAACCTCTAAATGGATCTTGTAATTGGGTTCCTCACATGTTGTGTTCTTGATGAGCTTGAGCTCATCTTTCTTTGCATTCTTGGATTTCATGGTTTGTGAAGTCGATGCCATTTTCAAAAACTTAGGGCTTGCTTTGAAATGCATAAGAACAGAGTTGTCGATTCTTTGTAACTTACTGTTTACTATAGAAAAGATCTCTGGTTAGCTTGGGAGTGCTATTTGGTCAAGTCATGATCACTCTATAGCTTATTTTCTCTTTGCTCGAATAATTGCCTTTGGTCGCTCTGCTCTGGGTGTCATGACAAATGAGTCATTGTTGCCCTATTTATAGCTGTTTCCCTAAAACACATACCATAAATTCTTACCAACTCCTTGGTGTATGAAGACTGATTTCACCAGTGAAAACATTACTTCCTTTAGTGACACTTAAAACATTTTGGAGTAGTCATTGTTCACTTTGCTTTTATCAACAGGTTTTGGTAGCACTGAAAACTTGTTCATTTTCTTGTTTACCGATGAGACTCAATTTATACTAGCAACTTTTGCTTTTAACCGACGCTTCTCGATAAGTGTTGGAAGTCTTAGCTTTGAGTGTATATTGATAGGTTTCGGTATATATGCCTGAAAGCATAGTTATCACAAATTTTAACAAGTAACACCATGATGCATCTATCTTATGCTAATTTGTCATTATAACAACATACTATGGAACTGATGTAAAATAATAATTTGAGTAATACAGTTCCATAGTTACTTGTTCTGCTTAAGTGGGGGTGGTGATGTCACTAGATCCATTGGATGGGGTGTCACCATTTGCATTGCTTGGTCCAGCATCATCATTGCTTGAAGATTTTCTCCACATTTTGTCTTTAGCCCTTCGGATATCTTCAATGGTGTTTCCATTGGGATATGTGCTTGTCTCTATCATTCAGTCTCTATAGTCTTTCTTGAGATGACCAACTTTGTGGCAGTGTAAGCATGTCATTCCAGGGTTTGTCCAGCCTCTAGACTTTCTAGTCCATTATCTCATACAGTTAGTAGCAATGTGACCATATCTTCCACATGCTGTACAATTTGTCCAAGTATTGTAGTCACATACATACTGATTACCGACTCTCTTTGGTTGATAGGGATTTTCTTGACCTTTAGGCTTCCATGCTTGCCTTTTCTTTTTCCAGCATTCAAGAGTTGTGTGCTCATTGATTTTGCATGTAGGATAGTATTTGTCCATGTAGGTTTCCTTCTTTGGTTGTTTCATCTTAGACTTACATTCATATGTTTTATGACCTTTCTTGTTACATTTATAATTGAATCCTATGAATGAAGATGTAGATTTAGGAATACCTTTCATTTTTCCTCTACATACATTTGATGTATGGCCTTGCTTTCCACAGTGATTTCATGTAAGCTTTCTTGGTTTTGAATTTTCATGGACATTCTTTGGATTAGATTGATTTGATGATTCTCCATTTTTGGTAAAACCTAGACCATTGTTGTTGTTGACTCTTCATTCCCCTTCAAGAAAATCATCCATTCTTTTATTTCTTTCTTCAGCCTTTTTGATAATTTCATTATGCTATTGTTGAATTCTTATTTCATGCTTTAAATTTTTATTCTCATCCCTCAGTTCACCGATAGCTTCTATTCTTTCAATGAGTTCAACATTTAATCTGTTTGCCTCTTGACTCATAAGAATAATCTTATTTGTAATCTCATGGTGATGCTCTATAAGTCTTTGTATTTTAGACTCTTTTTCTTGTAGATTTTTTGTAATCTTTCTTCTATCATCAATAGCTAGTGTTCTTTCTTTCTCAACTTGCCTAGCATTGTTCATGACATTAATCATCCTTACCATATGTGTCTCTTGACCAATTTGCAAAGATTTAACTTGTCCAACCAGATGTAGATTGATTTTAGTTAGGCTTGTGATGCTTTCTTCTGAATTATCTGATGCTTTGCTTGTATTTGATCCTGAAGACTCAAAGAAATCTAGAATCTCTTCCTCATGGTAATTTTTCTCATTACAGTGAGATGCCATATTCTTTCTTTCACCAGCAACTGTCTCATGTTGATTCTAGCTTCTTTATACTGTTCATAGAACATCTGAATTTTAAGATTCTTATTCTCAATATTTTTATCAAATTTGTACTTCTCCATTTTATGATCTTTTCTCTTAAGCCTTTAAGCTTTCTAAGAAGAGACTTAGCTCTGATACCAATTGTTGGGATTAATGGGAAGTATGTACTGAGAGGGGAGGGGTGAATCAGTACCTCTAAAAATTTTGTATCCCTTTTATCAATTAACCTTTGTAATCAATTGTATATCCATTCAAACTGATCTATACTATCTTGATGTGATTTATATCAATTCATAAAATTAACATACATGTAAATCATTCATAGAAACATTCATGAAAGGAATTGACACATAACAAAAGATATGATATCGCAGAAAACTCCTGTTAGGAAGTAAAAAATACAGTGGGGATGGCACCCACAAAACTTCACTACCTGTAGATTGGAAGGGGCCGGTTAAGGCTTACAATTTGATCACTTCTAATGAGCTACCATGTTAGGAGTATTGGTAGAGACTTTTTAAATTCTACTCTATTAAGAGCTTTAGTAGCACTATTGAGTGTGCACTCGGTTAAGAGATTTGATGTTGGACTATTAAATCCACCTTCCTTGAAAGGATTTTTACACTTTGCTCCACTTGTTAGAATGATAGAAAATTAAAAATTGACCTGGTAAATGCAATATCCTATTGCTGATATAGATCCAATTTAGTTTACATGAAAAATATTATCACCTAATTGTGATTGATTAATACCTCTAATTATCAGTTCCCTCTGTTCTTGGTTCTGCTAACCAAATCCTCCTTTTTTTGTTCTTGTTCTTGAAACTCTCAATTCAATCCATAGATGTGTTCATTTTGTTCTCCTATCTCTTTTATCTTCTCACATCCATCTTTAATGAATGATTGCATCATCTATTTATAGATGGATTGACTTCATCAAGTTTTGATAAAACCAGTGTTAACTCTAAGATCAGGTTTACAACTTGTACCTAGATCTCCTAGTCTATGTGTTATAAATCAGTTGGAATGATTAAAGAACTTACATTCATGTATCTTGTCCCTAAAGAAATGGATTTAAAACAATTAAATATCCTATAAATAGAATACACTTTCTTTATCTGGCATGGAAGTCAGATCCACTTTTTGTGGGTTGCAACTAACTTTCAGTTCTATCTATCAGCCATGCTTGACTATCCTTCAGTTTTATCTGTCAGTTGTGCTTAAACTATCTCATTGGTCTGTACTATATCCTGCATGTGAGGTTCCTCTTTGTCTTTCTATCTTTATATTTTTGGTTTACACACTGAGTTGTGTCATGGGTCTTCTTTGCACTTTGTCATCTTTGGTGATCTCTATGAGTCTGATCTTCGATTTGCTTAGTCTTGTCTTTCGATGTATGCTTACCGAAAGTTTTCTTTGTATACTAATGGAAAATTAATGTCATCATCAAATTCTCACTAAATAAAGCAACAGGTTTACCTTCTTGACTCAACACAGCTCCTATGACACTGCCATTTGCATCACATTCAACTTAGAATACCTTATTTAAACCAGGTAATGCTAACACCGGCAATTCAAAAACCTTCTATTTCAAAGTATCAAAAATATTATCATCTCCATGTGTCCACTTGAATTCCCTCTTATCTCCTCTCATTGTCTCAGTGATACCATTGCAAATTGAACTAAAATTCCTGATAAATTTTTGATAAAAATTGCTAACTCATGAAATGATCTTACCTCACTAACATTCTCAGGTGTAGGCCAATCAAGTATAGCTTCAACCTTCTCAAGATCCATCTTCAAACCATTAGCTGAAATCACAAAACCTAAATACACAAGTTCTTCTTTCATGAAGGAACACTTTGTCAAATTAATCAGCAACTTTTCCTCTTTCAATCTCTACAATACCTTTCTAATGTGCAACAAATGATCTTCCCTAGTCCTACTAAATATCAGAATGCCATCCAAGTACACAATCATAGATTTATTCAAGAACTTTTTTAGAACCTCATTCATTAACCTCATAAAAGTACTCGGTGCATTAGTTAAACCAAAAGGCATAACTAACCATTCATACAAACCTTCTTTTGTCTTGAAAGTAGTCTTACATTCATCACCTTCTCTGATTCTAATCTGATGATATCCACTCTTCAAATCAATCTCGGTAAAATATTTTTCTCCACTCAAACAATCCATTATATCATCTATTCTTGGTATAGGGAACCAACACTTAACTGTTATCTTGTCAATAGCTCTTGAATTAGTACACATTCCCTATTCTCTATTTTTCTTAGGTGCCAACATAGCTGGTACTACACATGGACTCAAAATTTCTCTGATCAAGCCCTTTTGCAACAACTCATGAACTTGTCAGTTGAGTTCCTCATTCTCGGTTGGTGTCAATCAGTGTTGTACCTTGTTTGGAAAACTAGCTCCAGGAATCAAATCCATACAATGACTTATATCTCTCATCAATGGTAAACCATCAGGTACATTATCTAAAATGATCTCCTTGTACTTGACGAGAAACTTATCAACCTCTGCAGGAACTTTATCTTTTATTTTCTCACTCAGCTTGTTAGGAATCAAAGCATAACATACATCATTTCTCTTCAGGTCCTTAACAAACTGCCTGCCTTCCATCAAACAAACTTTCACAGATGTACATATCTCACAAACAGATTCTTCAACCAAAGGTAACAAGATTTGTCTCTTGCCATCAATCCAAACAGTATATTTTTTCAACCTTCCATCATGTATAGAATTTCTATCATATTTCCAAGGTCTACCCAACAAAATATGACAACAATTCATAGGCATAATATCAGACAAAACCTTATCATAATACTTTCCTATTTTCAAATTCACAACACATTATTCACTTACCATAAGTGTATGCTCATCCTTGATCCATGAAATCTGATAGGGCTTCAGGTGCTTCAATCTTTCCAACTGCAACTTTGTAACCATTTCCTCAGATGCCAGATTCTTTGAGCTCCCACTATCAATAATCACTTTCCAAAATTTGTCTGCAACTCTGCATTTGGTCTCGAACAAAATTTTTCTTACAAGATCTTGGTTATTATTTTCACTCCACAATATTCTTCTAACCATCAGGTTTCCTTCCTTTTCAAGTTCATTTGGTGAATCTTCTTGCACCAAATCATTTATGCTACTACTGAACTTCTTGCTTGCAAGTGTACACTCAAATGATCTATGTCCCTCTTCTCCACAATTGTAACAAGTTCCTTGGAACCCTCTTTTACCACATCCACCTCGAGAGTAATTACCTCTTCCTCTTAATGAACTTCCACCTTTCCACTTGGTCTTTCCTTTGTCTTGATTTATCTTGTCTTGATTAGATCTACCATTCTCACCATAAGATCTACCTCATCCTCTAGGGAATCTACCACCTCTTCCCCTTTGTCTTTGCTCATGTCTTTTATTCAATTTCTCCTTAACTTTTAGGGCAAACTGATAAGCCTCTTCAATACTTTCCATCTTTACCAAACTGATCTCTTCTTGAATAGAACTCCTTAAGCCATTCAATTATCTTGCAATTATTTCCACCTCATCTTGAGTATGTCTAGATATCATATGTAAGCCACAAAATTTCTCACTGTAATCCTTCATAGAGATATATTTTTGCTTCAAACTTTGCATTCTCCTAACTAGGTTAATCTAGTAATAAAAAGGTAGAAACTTCCCCTTCAACTTGTTTATCATCTTATCCCATACCTTTATTTTTTCTTTACCCTTCTTCTTTCGGTCCATTTGCAGATGTTCCCACCACAGGCATGCATGACCTTTCAACTTTGTGCTTCCAAACTTCACCTTTTTCTTCTCTGATATGATTTCATACTCAAATGATTTCTCCACCTTAGTTATCTAGTCTATCAATTCATCCAAATCTATCTTTCCACTATACTTAGGAGGATTAAACTGAGGTGTGGAGTTCAAAATTGTCAATGCATTAATGAGTCTTTCTTCCCCTGGATCCATTGAAGATTCAGGCACGACTTGCTCCGGCACTTCCTCGGGTTCATCATCACTAACATCCTCAATATGTCATCCTCATCGTTGGGCTGTCTCAATAGCTGCTAATCTAGCAACAATTTGCCTTAGCATATCAGCTAAGCTTGGATTTACATTTCTCTTCCCTTGAACCATCTTGAAACCCTATGCAATTGCAAGTCAGATCGCAATATGCTATCCCATAACAAATAACCAACTAGGATTTACAAGAAGGAACCTCATATCTAACCTCACTCTGATACCACCTGACGCAATGAGGGATAGTACTTAGGGCCCAAGGGACTCCCAAGTACCAAACCAGATTGCAGATATACAACTCGGCAGCTCAAAAATAGAGAAGGAGAGAAGGAATACAAAAATTTATATTATTTCATCAAACTTCATACATGTCGGGTTGTAAGGCCTTCCCAGTTGTGACCAAATATATTGAAATCTATTACAGAATAGTCCTCATACATGTGAGATCCACAATATCTCTAATTATTCTACTACTACTCTTATACCAACAATGCTACCTAAACCTATGAAAAAAAACATTACATTTATACAAAAGGCTATCGAAAAGGTCAACCCAAAAGATCCTAAAGATCTAGCATAGGAGACAGAAATGACCCAGATTTAGGTCCACAGGCATCCTAATGATAGATCCCAACATTAATTATGTAACCAAAATTAAATGCATAGATCAACCTTAAGATCTAACAAAAACAAACCCACTCGGTGAGATAGGAAACATAAAACCACCAAGCCATCGAGACCAGTCAGTAAAAACCATGCCAAGAATAGTAATCAAGTTTGGTCGATGAAATGAAAATGGAACCTTCAACCAAGAATACCAGAGTAGTTACCGAGCAGTCTACCAAAGGTCTCCAACAAGCTACCAAGCTCAAAAGAAAACATATTTTTGGTTGATACAAGATTGCCAAGAACCCAAGATTCTCCTACATCACTTCCGGTATTGAACCTATTTTGGAATCAAGTGGAATCAAATCAATAACATCATCTAATTGGATCATCGCAATTCTATCCTATCATCAAATCACTCGTCTAGAGTACATCAATTTTTTTCCTAACTCTATATCGTGAGAACAGAAAAATATTAGTTATCCTCTCAACCTATCAGGGTCGACATCATACAATATTCATCAAAATGATCAAACTAACATAAAAAAAAACACTTGTTTTTCATCACAGAATCATGATACATCATCAATCGATTGATCACATCAACTAGCGAATCAGACAGCATTCAGAATCAGGTCAAAAATTGCAAAAACCTACCTATGCATCATTTTATCATATTATACACGGTGAAATAGCAATGTGCGACAATTTAACATTGTACGCGCTACATCAATTTACACATGCGTCAAACCATAGTGTACGTGCTACAACACATCATTCAATGCACTACAAGACTCTTAAATTTGCACTATCAGGGTGTAGGCACTACTTCACCTATCAGACGTGCCACAAGAAACCTAGGGCACACATTCATACGCATTATTTTATACTAGCCTATGCATTATTTCACCTATCAAATGTGTTAAAATATAGATATACCTACTTTTTTAAACATCCTATGCACTATTTTACCAAAAACAACAAAAACATAAAATTTTAACGCCTAAGAATCCAAATATATTTTTGCAAATCAAGAATTGACAAACTGGAAGGGATTTAGGTACTCATTGGAGGTCCATAATCTGTCAAAAACTGGAATTAGTGGCCTTTCTTGAATCTAGGCTCACGAATAGGGATCACCATCACGATCAAGTCACTAGAAAAATCAGAGCTCAAAAGGATAAAAAGTGAAAATGAACTTTTTATATCCCTTTGACCTATAAAGAGGGGTATTTTTATCAATTTTTAATCAAAGGTTAGTTGTAACACAAAAAATGAAACTCAGACCTGGGGCATTATCAAACCTTTTTTCACAACACTTTATTGGAAATGAAATCACAATTTGAGACGTCAACGCAAAAGTTTTGAAAATATTTGAAAAAGTTTAAAAAATGATGAAAAATTTTCAAAACAATTTCAATTTCATTTTCGAGGGAGAAAGATATCATAAGGACTCAAAATCAAGCGAATCAGAGAACTTTTTTCAAATCAGGGACATTAAACATAACATCTTCAAAATCATCAATCGGGCATCTCAATCAATTTTTTCTTCAAATCGGGGTATCACATCAGGAGTTTTTCTTTATCAAAATTAGTTGTATCAACAAATTAGTCATCTAGCTCAGATCAGGCATCAATGAATCAAACCAATCAGACATTCTTTGAACCAACGTGCTTCACATATTGATTCAAAGAGGGGCATTTGTATACACCTAAAATTGGTCAAGCAAAGTCAAAGCAAGCAATTGAGGATAAAAAATTAATTTATTGAAAATCAAAGCCAAGAGGATTAATAAAATCAAAAGGATCAAATAATTATGCAATTGATTTAAATCAATTAATTGTATAGTTCAATTAAATTTAATCCAACCCATTTAAATGGGAGACACGACTAAATCTAATAATTCTCACCCACCACATTGGACAAAAATCAATCAACCAATGAGGTGAGAGTATTTTGATCACATGGATCAAGGAATCATTTTCTATCTCAACCATTCAAATTGGCTTTGTAACCTTGGCCACTCATTTTGTCTCTTTGTCCTAACATTTGAAACCACTAATTCAACTCACCTCTAACCATGAGTCAATCTAACCCACATCTACCTCACCTTCCTAATTTCAGGAATCCTTTAAATAGAGTGCATCCATAGAGAAAATCTTCCATTATCTTAGTGCATCATTACTCTAGTGAATTTGGTCTAGGTTTTCATAGCAATTTGAGTCATTTGAGTAATTTGATCATAATGGACCATGTAGGATTTCAATTTCTTGCATAATTGAGCTAGATTATGGATAATTGCATCATAGATCATAATTCTCATTCTAGAATTGTCACTAATGAATGCTTAAATCTGAGACCATTACTTTAGCTTTCTAGTTAGAGAGACATGAGATAGTTTTAATTGTTCAATTTGAATTATTTAGCATGTTATATATTTAAATTCATTCAAATTTATAGAATTGAGTTAATGTTTCATGAATATGCATTTACTTGTATACAGATAATGAATGAAAAATAGATATATGAGAGGGAGCAATATAAAGACACCCCTCCAATAATCACCTCAAGAAGTAAATTCTTCTCCTCAAAAAACATTAGAGAAGGAATCACAAAGCTTGCGACACGTAAATCTCGTGACATAGATGGTCTACAAGAGGAATATTTAAATGGGGTATTGAAGCCCTCATGCCTCACACCAAAGGAATATTCAACAGAGTCATTAAGTATGGATTTCCAACAAATTGGACAACTAGCATTGTCACCCCCTTACATAAAAGTGGTGACATCAACAACCCTTGAAATTACCGCACTATAATGATCAATCTTCTTTTTGGTAAACTTTTTGAGAGCATGGTAGAAAGACGAATCAACACTAAGACTAAAAAGGAAGGAAAGAGGGCCAAAGGGAAAGTAGGTTTTAGGTCAAAGCATTCTACAATAGACCATTGGATCACACTCAGGTACTCGATTGAGAAAGTTTGGGATACGCAAAGTGGAGAGGTTTTTTGTTTCTTTGTTGACTTCAAGAAAGCTTTTGACACAGTACTAAGAAGCAAACTTTGGAATAGAATGGAAGATTTAAAAATCCCAGAACATTATAGGGAAACTATTCATAGGTTATATGACTAAGTCTGGGCCAAAATAAGAACTAAACAAGGCTTATTAGAATGTTTCAGAAGTGATATTAGAGTTAAGCAGGGCTTCCCTTTATCCCCTACTCTTTTCAGGATGTACACTGATAGATTAGAGGAATGGCTAGACAAGTTTGGCGGTAGTGGGATCCTTCTAACTAGTTATGTAATAAAGTTGTTGCTCTTCACAGATGATCTTATTCTAATGACAAAAACAACACAAGATTTGAAGGACACACTTGAAAGCCTTAGAATTATTTTTTCATGAGGTTGGCATGCAAGTGAACACCAGAAAAACTAAGGTCATGATATTTATGTAGAAGTTGAGAAACCAACTTCACAAAGAACCCAGTGATCTTTTGCAAGAAAATAGCTTGTCACGAAAGAGGGAAAGAACTTGAAAAAACACAATACACAAAATGATGGCTCTGAATGCTAGAGGAAAAAATATATTATGCAAAAGGAAGTTCTTTATTAAAAGAGAGACCAATCCTTATAAAAAGGAGATCAAAACCTAGAAAGGTGAAACCCTAGGTTGCATAAATAATAATTAATAACAATTAATTATTATTATGCCTAAGTTTAGCTTAAGCACTAAAGAGATAATAATAAGTGGCTTAATTATTAAATCAACATGATATAATTAATAAGAAAAATACTTTATTACTCTAACACCCCCCTTAAGATGAACTTAGGAAGAAGCTAAAACCTAGAGAAAAAGCTACTGAAAGAAGGAAATGGGTCCTGGCAACAAGGCCAGATCAGGTACCCAAGCACAAGAAATATCTATAAAGAGGAGAAAGGGAGAAAACCTAGTGGGAAAAACCCTCTCCAAAAAGATATAAAAGCATGCGAAAAAGAAAATATGTAGAAAGGACTAACAAGAAGTCTCCCAGAAAATTTGTCCCAATAGAAAGGAACAAGAAGCACACCCTCAAAGCACAAGTTGTAGACACTTGTCGAATGATGAATGCTATGATGTTGAATGAAGAACCTCCTTTGAAAGTTGATGATCAGGATCAACTGTATGAGTAACCCCAACAAGACTACTTAGACAATGAGAAAATAGCAAACAAAGGCAAAACATATGTCAACCAAAGATACATTAGACAATAATCTGCATGAGTGCCCCCACGACACTACTTGAAAGAAGAACAGATGACAAACTGAGGCAAACATCTGGTAGTCGAAGATGCAAATGACACATAAATCTGTATGAGTGACCCCAATGACACTACCCAATCATGCAGGACAAAAATTTCAGTTGAAAATACAAGTACCAATAGTTTGAATACTGATCAACATGCGGAACCAAAGGAAGCATAAGCACAAACAATAGAAAACCCCGCATAATGCTGACAAAGGAGAAGCATGACAGGGCCACTAAAATTGTGTCTCACTAAGGTGAAGAAGAAGGAAAGGCTCATGCATAAAGAGCATGACCTTTGTCTATTTGTGATGAAGAAGGTGGAGGAGTTGAAACATGATGTTGCTTCATGGCCTCATCTAAAAACTCTTTCTTGCCACAAAAACTGCAAGGATCGCCTGATTTCTACTTTGTTTTGGAGGAAGACTCACTAGACTGAAAATATACATAAGGAGATGGAGAGGAATTCACCATACTAAATATTTGATTAGAAACCTACAGAAGAAGGCCAAATATCTATGTAGAGGATTCTAAGATCTTTCCAACAATGTATGGAAGTAAGAAAATGAAATCAGTTTGCATAAGTTATGGTCAAAAGTGCAAAACATAACCCTAAATTTGACTGGCATAAAACCCTAAAAAATGGAAAAATCATAAAACCACACATGTCTTTCTAGAACGGGATCAAAATAAGCTTGCTGATGATATCTTGTTTGCCAAATTTTGATACCGTATGCTCAAGATATGATCAAAAAACCACAAGTTGCTCATTATGGAAAAAAGCAAATTTGTTTGACTGGTTGAAGGTCGTCAAATTTAATCCAACTAGAATTGCTAACGTCACTGCTTGTACATGCAAGTGTACCTACACATGTGGGCATCCTTTCCAAAAGGTACATAACTTTTCAAAGTTTTATAAAAAAAATTTACAATTTTTTTTTTGGAAACTTTACAAAAAAGTGATTTCTTTTTTGAAAAAACTTTATAAAAATAATCAAAATTTGTTGATTTTTTATTTTTGATTGTTTTGATATTTTTTTTTCTCAAAAATTGTGTCCGTACAACCACACAAAATTTTGTTCCAGAGGTCACGAAGGCCAAAACTGACAAACTTTATATGAAAATATAGGTTTTTGGGCCTTCTAAACGTGATGGTGAGGTCTGTTAAACCCTCACATAGAAGACGCTAAGAATCCAAAATCAACAAACAAGATGTCAATCCTAGCTATCTCGAGCATTCTGGACTCAATGATGAGGTCGAACCTAATGCTCTTATATCACTTCTGGTATTGAAACTATGTTTGAATCAAGTGGAATCAAATCAGTAAAATTATCTAATTGGATCATCACAAGTCTATCCTATCATCAAATCACTCGTCTATAGCACATCAAATTTTTTCCTAACTGTATATCCTGAGAACAGAAAAACATTAGTTATCCTCTCAACTATTAGGATTGATATCATACAATATTCATCACAATGATCAAACTGACATCAAAAACACTTGTTTTTCATCAAAGAATCATGACACATCATCAATTGATCGATCACATCAACTAGCGAATCAAACAACATTCAAATTTAGGTCAAAAATTGCAAAAACTTGCCTATGTGTCATTTTAACATATTATACATGGTGAAATAGCAATGTGCTGCAATTTAACATTGTACATTCTACATCAATTTATATATGCATCAAACCATAGTGTACACACTATTTTGCCTAGTACACACTGCAACACATCATCCAACGCGCTACAAGAATCTTAAATTTGCACTATCCGGGTGTAGGCACTACTTCACCTATCAAACATGCCATAAGAACCTAGGGCACATGTTCATGCGTGTTAGTTTGTACTATCCTATGCGCTATTTCACCTATTAGATGCGCTAAAACATAGATCTACCCACTATTTTAAACATCCCACACACTATTTTATAAAAAACAACAAAAAGCATAAAATTTTAACGCCTAAGAATCCAAATATATTTCGGCAAATCAAGAAATTGACAAACTGAAAGGGATTTAGGTACTCACTAGAGGTCCATAATCTGTAAGACTCTGAAATCTATGGCCTTTCTTGAATCTACACTCGTGAATAGGGATCACCATCATGACCAGGTCATCAGAAAAATCAGACCTCAAAAGGATAAAAAGTAAAAATGTTTGGTTAAATTGACCTTTTTGTATCCCTTTGACCTATAAAGAGGGGTATTTTTATCAAATTTTTATCAAAGGTCAGTTGTAACACAAAAATTGAAACTCAGACCTGAGGCATTATCAAACCTTTTTTCACAACACTTTATCAGAAATGAAATCACAATTTGAGACGTCAACGCAAAAGTTTTGGAAATATTTGAATTTTTTTCAAAATGATGCAAATTTTTCAAAATAATTTCGATTTCATTTTTTAGGGGGGCAGGATATCATAAGGACTCAAACTCACGTGAATTAGAGAGCTTTTGTCAAATCAGGGACATTAAACATAACATTTTCAAAATCATCAGTGGGGAATCTCAATCAAGTTTTTCTTCAAATCAGGGCATCATATCAGGAGTTTTTGTTCATCAAAATTAGTTGTATCAACAAATTAGTCATCTAGTTCAGATCAGGCGTCAGTGAATCAAACCAATTAGACATTATTTGAGCCAATTCACTTCGCACATTGATTCAAAGAGGGGTATTCGTATACACCTAAAATTGGTCAAGCAAAGTCAAAGAAATCAATTGAGGATCAAAACATCAATTTATTAAAATTCAAAGCCAAGAGGATTAATAAAATCAAAAGGATCAAATAATTATGCAATTGATTTTAATCAATTAATTGTATAGTTCAATTAAATTTAATCCAACCCATTTAAATGGGAGACGTGGCTAAATCTAATAATTCTTACCCACCACATTGAACAAAAATCAAACAACCAATGAGGTGAGAGTATTTTGATCACATGGATCAAGGAAGCCTTTGCTATGTCAACCATTCAAATTGTCTTTGCAACCTTGGCCACTCATTTTGTCTCTTTGTCCTAACATTTGAAACTACTAAATCAACTCACCTCTAACCATGAGTCAATCTAACCCACATCTAACTCGCCTTCCTAATTTCAGGAATCCCTTTAAATAGAGTGCATCCATTATCTTAGTGCATCGTTACTCTATTGAATTTGGTCTAGGTTTCCATAGCAATTTAAGTCATTTGAGTAATTTGATCATAATGGAGCATGTAGGATTGATTTCTTGCATAATTGAACTAGATTAGGGATAATTTCATCATAGATCATCATTCTCATTCTAGAGTTGTCACTAATGAATACTTAAATCTGAGAGCATTACTTTATCTTTCTAGTTAGAGAGACATGAGACAATTTTAATTGTTCACTTTGAATTATTTAGCATGTTAGATATTTAAATTCATTCAAATTGATAGAATTGAGTTAATGTTTCATGAATATGCATTTACTTGTATACAGATAAAGAATGAAAAACAACTCTATGAGAGGGAGAAAGATAAAGACACCCCTCCAGTAATCACCTCAAGAAGTAAACTCTTCTCCTCAAAAAATATTAGAGAAGGAATCACAAAGCTTGCGACAGGTAAAGCTTGTGACATAGATGGTCTGCAAGTGGAATATATAAAATGGGGTATTGAAGCCCTCATGCCTCACACCAAAATAATATTCAATAGAATCATTATGAATGAATTTCCAATAAATTGGACAACTAGCATTGTCACCCCCTTACACAAAAGTGGTGACATCAACAACCCTTCAAATTGACGCACTATAATGATCAATCTTCTTTTTGGTAAACATTTTGGAAGCATGATAGAAAGATGAATCAACACTTAGACTGAAAAGGAAGGAAAAAGGGCCAAAGAGAAAGCAAGTTTTAGGTTAAAGCACTATGTAATAGACCATTGCATCACACTCAAGCACTTGATTGAGAAAGTTTTGGATACACAAGGTGGAGAGGTTTTTTGTTGCTTTGCTTACTTCAAGAAAGCTTTTGACACAGTACTGAGAAGAAAACTTTGGAATAGAATGGAAGATTTAAAAATCCCAAAACATTATAGAGCGAGTATTCATAGGTTATATGAACAAGTCTAGGCCAAAATCAGTACTAAACAAGGCTTATTAGAATGTCCCGGAAGTGATATTGGAGTCAAGTAGGGCTTCCCTTTATCCCCTACTCTTTTTGGGATGTACATTGATAGATTAGAGGAATGGCTAGACACGATTGGGGGTGGTGGGGTCCTTATAACTAGCTATGTAATAAAGTTGCTCCTATACACAAATGATCTTATTCTAATGACAAAAACAACACAAGATTTGAAGGAACACTTGAAAGCCTTAGAATTATTTTGTCATGAGGCTGGCATGCAAGTGAACACTAACAAAACTAAGGTCATAATATTTATGTAGAAGTTGAGAAACCAGCTTCACAGAGAACCCAATGATCTTCTGCAAGAAAATAACCTATCACGAAAGAGGGAAAGAACTTGAAAAAATACAATACACAAAAAGATGGCTTTGAATGCTAGAGGCAAAAATATATTATGCAAAAGGAAGTTCTTTATTAAAAGAGAGATCAATCCTTATAAAAAGAAGATCAAAACCTAGAAAGGAGAAACCCTAGGTTGCATAAATAATAATCAATAACAAATTAATTATTATTATGCCTAAGTTTAGCTTAAGCACTAAAGATATAATAATAAGTGGCTTAATTATTAAATCAACATGATATAATTAATAAGATAAAGACCTTATTACTCTAACACCCACCCTTAAGATGAACTTAGGAAGAAGCTAAAACCTAGAGAAAAAGCTACTGAAAGTAGGAAATGGGTCCCAACAACAAGGCCAGATCAAGTACCCAAGTATAAGAAATCTCTATAAAGAGGAGAAAGGGAGAAAACCCAGTGGGGAAAACCCTCTCCAAAAAGAGATAAAAGTATGTGAAAAAGAAAACACGCAGAAAGGAAGAACAAGAAGTCTCCCATAAAAACTGTCCCAACAAAATGGAACAAGAAGCACACCGTTGAAGCACAAGTTGTAGACACCTGTCGAATGATGACTGCTATAATGCTATATGAAGAACCTCCTCTGAAAGATGATGATCAGGATAAACTGTATGAGTGCCCCCAATGACACTACTCAAAAAATGAGAAGATGGAAAACAAAGGCAAAATATTTGTCAACCGAAGATACATAAGACAATAATCTGCATGAGTTCCCCACACGACACTACTCAGAAGAAGAACAAATGAAAAACTGAGGCAAACATTTGGTAGTCAAAGATGCAGATGACACATAAATATGTACGAGTGACCCCAACGACACTACCCAATCATGCAAGCCAAAACTGCCAGCTAAAAATACAAGTACCAATAGTTTGAATATTGATCAACATGCGGAGCCAAAAGAATCATTAGCACAAATAGTAGAAAACCCCCCATAATGTTGACAAAGGAGAAGCATGATAGGGCCACAAAACATGTGTCTCACTGAGCTGAAGAAGGCAAGGCCCATGCAGAAAGAGCATGACCTTTGTCTATTTGTGATGAAGAAGATGGAGGAATTGAAGCATGATGTTGCTTCATGGCCTCCTCTAAAAACTCTTTCTTGCCACAGAAACTACAAGGATCACTTGATTTCTGCTTTGTCTTGGAGGAAGACTCACTAGACTGAAAATATAGATAAGAAGATGGAGAGGAATTAACCATACTGAATCTCTGATTAAAAACCTGTAGAAGAAGACCAAATATCTATGTAGAGGAATCTAAGATCTTTCCAACGATGTATGGAAATCGGAAAATGGAATCCGTTTGCATAAGTTATGGTCAGAAGTGCAAAACATAACCCTGAATTTGACTGGTATAAAAACTTTAAAAATAGAAAAATTATAAAACCACACCTATGGTTCTAGAACAGGATTGGAATCGGCTTTCCGACGATATTTCATTTTCCAAATTTTGATACCGTATGCTCAAGATATGAGCAAAAAACCACAAGCTGCTCACTATGGCGAAAGGCAAATTTGTTTGACTGGTTGAAGGCCATCAAATTTAATCCATCTGGAATTGATGGCATCACTGCTTGTACATGCAGGTGTACCTACACATGCAGGCGTCCTTTCCAAAAGGTAAGCATCTTTTCAAAGTTTTATAAAAAAATTTACAAAAAACTTTTTGGAAACTTTTTTAAAAAAAAGTGATTTTTTTTTTGAAAAAACTTTATAAAAATAATCAAAATTTGTTGATTTTTTTCTTGAAAATTATGTCCATACAACCACACAATTTTGTTTTAGAGGTCACGGAGGCCAAAACTAACAAACTTTATATGAAAAATATAGGTTTTTGGGCCTTCTGAATGCGATGGTGAGGTCTATTTGGGCCCAGAATGCTCCCAAAAATAGGTACCCCCAGAACACCAAAAATCACAAAAAAAATCTAAAACTGAAACCCTCACACACAAGACACTGAGAGTCCAAAATCAAAAAACAAGATGTCAATCCTGGCCATCTCGAGCGTTCTAGACTCAACGATGAGGTCAAATCAGACTCAAAGTGTTTCCAAACCTTGCTTCAAATGCAAGAACCCTTAGATGACAAATAAGAATCTACAGATCTAAAGCTCTGATACCATGTAGAAGTTGAGAAACCAACTTCACAGAGAACCTAGTGACCTTCTACAAGAAAATAACCTATCACGAAAGAGAGAAAGAACTTGAAAAAGTACAATACACAAAAAGATGGCTTTGAATGCTAGAGGAAAAACTATATGATGCAAAAGGAATTTCTTCATTACAAGAGAGATCAATCCTTATAAAAAGGAGATCAAAACCTAAGAAGGAGAAACCCTAGGTTGCATAAATAATAATAAGTAATAAATTAATTATTACTACACCTAAGTTTAGCTTAAGCACTAAAGAGATAATAAGTGGCTTAATTATTAAATCAACATGATTTAATTAATAAACAAAAGACCTTATTACTCTAACACTTTACCTTGAAGAGAAAAAAGGTTCATAGAGAGTACATATTTGAAGGCAACCCTAAATACAACTGGTCAAGGGTATGTACAAGATCATGGGGGGCCAAAAAGTAGCGTTGTGAAAAAAATCCACTTTTCACTCGTCCAAAAGCGCATGAAAATGTTTGTTGACTTTTTAGTAGGCCTAGGTGTCAATACACTTGGGAAAACTTGACACCAAAGCACAAGCCTTATAGGGTACCTAATTTTTTAGGGTACCTGATATTTTCGGGTACCTGAAAAAAATTGGGTACCTGACTTTTTCAGGTACCCAATTTTTTAATTTTTTAATTTTTGTAAATTTTGTTTTTTCAAGTGAACTTTCATAGGACCCCTCAGGACATACTTGAGTGTTCCAATATGTCCCCGGGGTCCTATTACACATTATCACATGTTAGGACCCCTAGGAAGACCCCATGACCCCTTTTGAAACATTGGAACATTCAAGTGTATCCCAAGAGGTCGTAGGACCCCTTGGGACACACTTGAGTGTTCCAATGTGTCCCTAGGGTTAAAACAGGGTCCTAGGGGCTCCTAGTACACCTTATCATGTGTTAGGACCCCTAAGAAGTCCCCATGACCCCTTTCGAGACATTAGACCACTCAAGTGTGTCCCAAGAGGTCATAGGACCCGTTGGGCCATAATTGAGTGTTTCAATGTGTCAAAAGGGGTCATGGAGTCTTCTTAAGGGTCATAACATGTGAGAAGATGTAATAAGACCCCTTAGGACCATCTTTGACCCTCAGAGACACATTGGCACACTCAAGTGTGTCCCAAGGGGTCCTATGACCTCTTGGGATACACTTGAGTGTTCCAATGTGTGGAAAGGGGTCATGAGATCTTCTTAGGGCTCCTAACACATGAGAACATGTACTAGGACCTCTTAGGTCCCTCTCTGACCCCTGAGGACACATTAAAACACTCAATTGTGTCCCAAGGGGTCCTACAACCTCTTGGAACACACTTGAGTGTTCCAGTGTATCAAAAGGGGTCATGGGGACTTTCGATTACCCCTTTTGAAACATTAGAACACTCAAATGTGTCCAAAAAGATCGTAGGACCCCTTAGAACATAATTTAGTGTTACAATGTGCTCTCAGGGGTCAAAGAGTGACCTAAGGGGTGCTAGTACACCTTATCATAGTCATAGGACCCCTACAAAGTCCCCATGACCCCTTTCGACACATTGGAAGACTCAGGTGTGTCCCAAGAGGTTGTAGGATCCCTTGGGACACACTTGAGTATTTGAATGTGTCCTCGGGGGTCAAAGAGGGTCCTAAGGGGTCCTAGTACACCTTCTCATGTGTTAGGATCCCTATGAAGACCCCATGACCCATTTTAAAACATTGGAACACTCAAGTGTACCTTAGAGGTCGTAGGACCCCTTGGGATACACTTGAGTGTTCCAATGTGTCCCTAGGAGTCAAAGAGGGTCCTAAGGGGTTCTAGTACACCTTATCACGTGTTAGGACCCCTAGAAAGTCTCCATGACCCCTTTCAAGATATTGGACCACTCAAGTGTGTCCCAAGAGGTCTTAGGAACCCTTGGGACACAATTGAGTCTTTCAATGTGTCGAAAGGGGTCATGGACTCTTCTTAGGGATCCTAATGCATGAGAAGGTGTAATAAGACCCCTCAGGACCCTCTTTGACCCCCAAAGACACATTGGAAGACTCAAGTGTGTCCCAAGTGGTCCTACGACCTCTTGGGATACACTTGAGTGTTCTAATGTGTTGAAAGGGGTCATTGGGTCTTCTTAGGGGTCCTAACGTATGAGAGTGTGTACTTGGACCCCTTAGGTCCCCCTTTGACCCTTGGGGACACATTAGAACACCCAATTATGTCCCAAGGGGTCTTAAAAACTCTTGGGACAGACCTGAGTGTTCCAATATGTTCTCATCAGTCAAAGAGGGACCTAAGGGGTCCTAGTACACCTTATCATGGTCGTACAACCCCTACGAAGTCCCCATGACCCCTTTTCGATATATTAGAACACTCAAGTGTGTCCCAAGAGGTTGTAGAACCTCTTGGGACACACTTGAGTGTTCCAATGTGTCCCCAAGGGTCAAAGAGGGTCCTAAGGAGTCCTAGTACACCTTCTTATGCATTAAGACCCATAGGAATACCCCATGACCCCCTTTGAAATAGTGGAAAACTCAAGTGTGTCTTAAGAGGTCGTAGGACCCCTTGGGACACACTTAAGTGTTCTAATGTGTCCCTCAGGGTTAAAGAGGGTCCTAGTACACCTTATCATGCGTTACGACCCTTAGGAAGTCCCCATGACCCCTTCTGACACATGAGAACACTCAAGTGTGTCATAAGGGGTCATACGACCCCGTGTGAAACACTTGAGTGTTGAAATGCATCAAAAGGGGTCGTGGGGACTTCCTAGGGGTCCTAACACATGATAACACATACAAGAACTCCTAGGAAGTCCCCATGACCCTTTTTGACACATTAGAACTCTCAAGTGTGTCTTAAGTGGTCATACGACCCCTATGGAAACACTCAAGTATTGCAATGTGTCAAAAGGAGTCATGAGGACTTCCTAGGGGTCCTAACGCGTGATAAAGCATACTAGGACCCCTAGAAAGTCTTGATGACCCATTTTGACACATGAGAACACTCAAGTGTGTCCTAAGGGGTCATACGACCCCTTGAAACACACTTGAGTGTTAAAATATGTCAAAAGGGGTTATGGAGACTTTTTAGGGGTCCTAATGCGTGATAAGGCGTACTAGGACCCCTAGGAAGTCCTCATGACCCCTTTTGACACATTAGAACTCTCAAGTGTGTCCGAAGGGGTCATACGACCCATTGGGACACACTTGAGTGTTAAAATGTGTCAAAAGGGGTTAGCGGGACTTCTTAGGGGTCCTAACATGTGGTAAGGAGTACTAGGACCCCTAGGAAGTCCTCATGACCCCTTTTGACACATGAGAA
>MU225301.1:2758203-2771315 GCA_018584345.1 Thuja plicata | reverse complement strand
AAGTCCCCATGACCCCTTTTGATAGATTAGAACACTCAAGTGTATCCTAAGGGGTCATACGACCCCGTGGGACACACTTGAGTGTTAAAATGTGTCAAAAGGGGTCATGGGAAGTTGCATGACAGACCCTCATGCAGACTTGTCCACAAAACTTCTTCATACATCGGGCCTTGGAAATCCTAGGGGTCCTAATGCGTGATAATGTGTATTAGGGCCCCTTAAGTTCCTCTTTGACCCCTGAGAACACATTGGAATATTCAATTGTGTCCTTGAGGGTCACAGAAGGACCTAAGGGGCCCTAGTACACCTTCTTATGCGTTAGGATCCCTAGGAAGTCCCCATGACCCCTTTCGACACATTAGAACACTAAAGTGTGTCCCAAGGGGTCGTACTTGACTGTTCTAATATGTTGTCGGGGGTTATAGAGGGACCTAAGGGATCCTAGTACACTTTCTTAAGTGTTAGGACCCCTAGGAACCCTCTGACCCCTTTGGAAACTTTTTCGATGCTTTATACTGGTGTAGTTAACCTATATATTAATATGTCCTATATAATATATATTATATATATACTATACTTGATTTTATTATATATACAAAAATATTTTATATATAATATATAATACATATCATATTGAATATATATATTATATCGCAACATACACACACACACACACATATATATATTTATATTATAATATAATATATATATTATAATATAAAATATATATTACATACAATTTAAATATGAAGATATTATGTGATATATTGTAAAATACATATTAATATATAATACATATAAAATAATATATGATATATTATATAATATTTAATATATAATAGATATTATATAATATTTAATATATATAATATATAATCTAATATATAATTTTTGATATTTAATCTAGTATGGAGAAATGGGAGGGAGAAAGGGGTTGAAAATAAATTAAGAGGGAGAAAGGGGAGGAAAAATTTAAAATTCAAAATTCTGCTGGGATTTTTGGGTACCTGAAAATATCGGGTACCCAAAAATATCAGGTGCCTTATTAGGCTCGGTATTGGTTTGTGCACCATACCTACTTGGTCAACTCTTCAAATGTCTCAAAAACGTGTTTTTTCCCTATTTTTCTGAGTTCCAGTCTTCAACCATGTAGCTGATGACTTTTTTTTCACCCGAATTTGATGAAACGAAAAGGGTATCTTAAGGAAATTATCAGCTTTCTATCGATATAATTTTTTTCAAATTTTGAATTTGGTAAGTAATTATTAGTTATTTTCCAATTGAATTACCTCTAAAGTGTTGATTTATATACTGATTGAAAAACGACTATAACTTTCAGACGGTATAACATTTTTGAAATCTAAAAAATGCGGCACATTCTATGCTTTGCCTACTATAAGGAAAAAATTTGTTTTTTTTTGAATTTGGTAAAGTTTTCAATGAGTTAAGGTGGTCAAACACAGGAGTTTTTTTTATTCTGAAAACGTTGTAGCAGATAATTCATAATTAATTATTTTTTTGGAATAAAATTACACAAAAATATGCGTCACATCCAGGCACGAGTCTACTACTTATATATAAAATCTTATAAAAAAATATTATCATTTGATTATGATTAAGGTGGTCAGACATACACCTACTTCTTATTTTTTTCCTAGAATTTTTGTACTGCTGTATTGAAATCTATACTTTTCACCAATCATATTAACTTTTTTTCAAAAAAGGCCTAGTAGTTTAGAAACTACATTCAATTTCCTACAGATTCTATTCTTACAACTTTTTGATATTAGGTTGATAACTAGTTCAAATTTTCACGTCAATTTTACTAACTCTAATTTTCTGATTTTTCATTGCCACTTAAGGGCATAGTTTGGCCCCTCATGATCTTGCACATACCCTCAATGAATATAAATACTTGGGTCTTGATTTTCAAAAATAAACTTTGTTGGGAGACTTGCAGAGCAAAAATGTTACAAGGGGGATGTAAAGCATTACACTCACTACAAAATAGATGCAGAAGTGTCGAACTATGAGATTGGAAAACTAGAAAAACTTTGTTTGGGCTTCTAGTGGCGTCGGTTGTGCTACATGGCTACGAGGTATGGGGCAGACTGGAGATAGATAGAAAGGCTGCAAAAATATTTAATCACGAGTAGCCTTAAGATTAAATCGTCTATTCCATATGAGATCGTCTTGGCAGAGGCTGGGGCTTTTCCTATTGAAACAACAACTATGTGTCGATTGCTAAGCTACTTAAGGAGAATAGAAAACATGGAGAAACACCATTGGCCAAAAATAGCAGTAGATGAAAAATTAGACAGAAGAAAGAGCACATGGATGAAACAAAACAACAAATGGATGGATAAGTGGGGTATTAAAATAAGTGAGTGCCCGAGCAACAACGAGAAAATAAAAAGGCATGTTCAAGGCAAATTCAAGGAAAGCATGTGGTCTGGGCATCTTGGGAGGAAGGAGTATTATATCACACATTTTAATCCCACACTTACAATACTCAAAAGAACTACATAGAAATGAGAATAAATGGAAAGCAAAAATGCTAATTGCCCAAATAAGAACTAGTTCACACCAACTTAGATGTGAAATTGGAAGATGAGCGATACCTAAAGAAGATGTTATTGCACCCAGGAAGCGGTGGAGACCGAATGACATTACATCATAGAGTGTGCAACCTACAAGGATATTCGGGAAAATTATAGTGACACCTTAAAAGTGAACAACTAGAGAAACTTGTTTGAAGAGGAAAATATCACAAGAGTAGCAGATTTCCTAATCAAGATACACATCTGAGGATCCAATTGCAGAAAGAGAAAAAAATCTAGTGGTGGGAACCTAGTGCATTTTGGTTTCCGTTCCTTCATTTTGTTTGCTAGTTACCCGTGGGTCCCATAGACTGCTTCGCCTTCTAATGTTATTGAAAACTTTCATTCATTCATTATTTTTTTTTTCAAAGTTAATTTTAAGTTATAAACAGCAATTTCAAAAAAAAGGAAAAGATTCCAATTTATCCTTAATTGTCGGAAAATAAAAATTTAAGAAATTGTATATAAGCACCTACATGGCAACAGCCTTGCTTTGATGCGCAGATTTCATTCGATTTAGAGATGATGTAATATGGATTTTAAAAACTGGCCAGTGACAAAATCGGCATTCTCCGGCCAACTTTCCGGCTGAAATCTTCTCGCCTAGGTATATTGTGTCAGGTTAAAAAATTTCTTGAACACAATTTATCGATTTAGCAGACTGCAATGGAGCCACGGTGAACAAAACGATCGCAGCAGTGCTCTCCAGGTGACCTCAGTTTTAGAATCTTCCTAAATTTTTCGGTAGCCTAGCTTTACCAGTAATAGGTCAATGCAAGTGTAACATTCTAGTAACCAAATCCCGTGCGGTTTTGCCTAGATTTTGTTGGATTTGCGTTTTCCTGATGCATTGAATCAGGCTAACCCGATCGGGCATTTTCTTATCCCTTTTATTTTCTTAATATTAAGATTCTACATTCTGTAAATCCAATTCCCTGCCAATTTCTCTGCTCAGCCCAGAAAATAAAAGTTTGCATGTGTTTATTATTATAATGTAATCTGAAATAGGTTTTTCTCAGAATTCTAGGTCTTCGGAAATTTTCTCGCTTACAAATCCTGGCTTCCAGCCTTGGTAACTATAGTTTACAGGGAAATTGTCAAACAGGGTACCATATTGTTGGCATTGTTGCTGTTGCTGTTGCAGGAGATGAAGTATGTGTGATTCCAAACTGAGAGGGATTCCACTGTCGTGGTTCGTCTTAATGATAGGCAACAACCAGGCAAACAAGTAATAGGTTTTAGTTTTAGTTATCCATAATATTGATGTATTCTTAGATATGAAGGGTCAGGATGAAAACTAAATAAAACGCAAATCAATCATTTTACATGAATAATATAGAGGTGATTAGGTGCCAAAGGTGCATATAAAGTCAATCCCTATTATCTTCTATGAAATGATATTTGAATTCTCAGTTGTGGCTTGACTAGTAAGGTTAGGCTTGATTTTTTTTCCAAATCAGGATAATGTTAAGAGCATAATACAAAAGAATGCAAATCATATCACCAGAATACTCTTTATAAGCCCTGAAAATCACCATCGTTTATGTTTTGATTGCTTGAAATACTGATCCCTGAATAATGCTTATTTATTTAGGGACTAACCTAGAATGCAAATTACAGGAAAAGGATTTTTCATATTTTTTTTTTGTCTTGCAGCCTGAGGTTCTCTTCTCTGCAGGGTCTTAAAATTGGTTTTTATGTGACAGATATAATTTGATTACGTATAGATTTTAGAATCAATTTTGTGAATTTATTTCTTCACATTTCAGATCAAACTTTATGATCCACCACAAAAATACATAAAGTTTGTTCTAAAATATTGTAGAAATAAATTCACACAATTGATTTCATAAACTATGCATAAAAACATCATAAACTGTAGAAATCATATATATAGATTCTACAAGATATAACTTGAAAAATCAATACAAAATTCTTTAAAAAGCATAAAACATAAACACTAAAAGGATGCCTATCACTTAAAGTTTCTGACAAGTCAGCATGTGCATAAAATGAACATATGAGAATGAAAATTGAAAAATTGCTTTAGCTGTTACAGATTTGTAAGCATTTAGTTTTTAATTTTCTGGACAATGTTCTAATGTTCTTTTTGGGTGCTTGTTAATAATGGTAGTAACTACTACTGGACTTTTGATGCAGGACAACCTTGCAAATTTTTTAAAATTTTGAAAGCTAATGTATTGACATGTCAACAGGGGCATTAGTAATATAATGGAAGCATATTATCAATGTAATCAAGTTCAGATCAAGAATTTAGATTTACAAAATATATTTTAATATTATATCAAAGTTAAGATCGTCAATAAAAGAGATGAATTACTTGTTATCTAAAGTATGTTAATAAGCTCCTACAGTTAGAAATGAACTGAGGATATTCAGTTTTTCTGCCTGAGGTTCTCTTCTCTGCAGCGTTATTCACTACTTGTCTTTAAACTTTTGACGTATCCATTAAACATTGGTTCTACAACAATAACCAGTTCAGTTGACATTAAATAAGTTTACATGTAGCAGATATACCATCTCACTAATAGGCTGGATGGTTACATTGTTGAGAAAGCACTGTAAAATTCCTAAAGATTGCAATACATAAACTCTAAAAAGGATGCCTATCTCTTGGCAAAAAAGTTAAAAAATCATGTTTGAATTCAAAGATTCTGACCGATAAGCATTGCTCCACAGAAGCTTCATAAACTTCACAGCCAAATTAATTTTAATCTTTATTTATATATATATATATGGTGTTCATGACCTAGACAAAACTGGACTGGCTAGGACTTGAACACAAAACTGGGGATGTATTACAGAAAGTAGGAATTAAAGGCTCAAACACTGTAAAGGGAATTTATGGGCGCTTGCATTCACATTTTTTATGAAGCTCAAAATATGAGAATAATGTCTGCAAGAAACTCAGGATGAGCAAAGTACATGCTGCCATCACTGATACAGCACGCCATGGCTTTGAGAAATGTTCCTGTAAGAGTTCACCAAATAAAACTCCATACCTACTTCTATAATATTCATTTACATCCTTGATTGCATTGTCGATAGGATCATATGGGCTCCTCCATATCGATCTGCGGATACCATTCCACAGACTGCTTATCGCTTTATCACTTCCTAAACTGCTATAGATGATACCATATTTCTTCAGAACTGCAACATCATTAGGAGTGTCGACCAATCTGTCCATCAGGTCTGCATAGCAAGTAAACACTCTGGTCTTCCACTTCATGAATGCTTCCAGTGCTACCATATTCCTCAAGAAAACATCTGTTCTGTAATCCATCTCTATACAAGGGAGGAACAATGTAGAGCTGGCTCTATCAAACCTTATCTCTTCGGATGCCCATGTGAAAGGAGAAAATTTCACCCCTCTCCTGTGTAATTCTGCTGCTGCCGGGAGATTTATGTCAGCTTTACGTGATTTTTGAGACAAAAGCCCCCTAAATTTTGATGTCACCTGATGAAGAAACTTAAAAGCAGCCCTCCTGGGTACAATTCCATTATGTTCATCTCCGATGGGGACACTAGTCTGAGCAGGATTTATCTTCGGTACGATGAAATTATAAAGGCATTCCAGTATGTGCCTCTCATCAAGCAAATCATTGTAGGATTCTCGTGTAAAAGAACGATAAGAATCTCCAACATGCTTGAAAGGGGAAAATTTTTTACAGGCACTTGAAATAGTCATTTTAAGCCTGTTTAAAGCTTGACTTTCTGACCCAGTATGCCATTCCAAAACTTTTTTCAAAATGAATAGTGGGATTTGGTTCTCCAGCTTAAATATATCAGCCTGAAGTGGGAAGAACAAAGGGCTCTTCCTTTCTGGATGAAAAACAGCTTCCATGTTCTGAAAATAAGGGTTTGTCTGCTGAACTCTAGGGCTTTCATATTGGTCATAACAGCCAATAAACTCCAGAACAAATACAGCATCTCGAGCCATCAACCATCCTAATACTTCATCTCCGCACTCAATTTCATCATTATAGCTGTTCCTTATATCCCCTCCAATACTAATCAGATCTTTAACCAAATCCTCAAAAGTCCCTCCCTTTGCTTTTTTCTCAACTTGGATAGTAAGCTTAGATTTATATCTTTCAGACTCAAACAGTTCAAGTTTAAGATGATGGTAAGGTCCAAGAGAAACTACCTGTGGCATATACGCATCTGGACTTTCAATACGCAGGGGCTCTGGTATAGTGAAGATGTATGGATGCACATGAGATGCTATGCCTTGTTCTTCTCCATGCTTTTGCGTGTTCTTTATTTGTTCCAGCCATTGAGAAACCCCCACTTTAGGAACTGCCATCTTTTTTGACACAAACAATTAGGTAATGGGTTGGGATCCAGCATATCATCACTATATTCGTAGATTTTTATACCACTTTCTTTGGCGCAAACATTAATCATGTGGGCATTTTCTTAGCAATTTTGATTCCTTAGTCATATGTTGTGAAAAGTACATTACGTGTATCAGACCATAGCACTTTCCTTGATTCCCTTGTGTGGTTTCCTACCAAGCACTTCCCAATTGCAAACAAGAAACACGATGTTAACTCGGCACGCCGACTGTTTTTGTATAGACGGTGGGCCACCAATTGCTCCACAGTGTAAAAAACAACAGGCTTTAGGAAGAAATCGTAGAACATATGATAAACTTTTATCATCAAAATAGTGAGCTGGAAAAGAGAGAAGTGAGTAAATTATAGACTAAAATCTACTCAAATTAATTGCACTTGATGCTATACGCTTGGATAGAAGACCCCTTCAATGTATGAATATGAAGAATAGGTGGGGCTGCTAACTAGTCCTTGTCATTTAGTATGGACTGGGAAAACAATGTTCTCTCTGGAAACTAATTTTTTCCTTCAAGTTCTATGTTATCATCATCTGCTAGAACATGTCTTACGCTATCATGTATATGAAAGGAGTTGGTTAGTTTTACAAATATTTCCAATTAGATTTTATAGTTATATTCATAAAGTTGGAATACGTTGATCAATAAGTCATCGTAAATTTATTCACATTTCGGTAGTTAATCTGCAATCTTTAAGTTATGGTTGAAGAAGAAAGTTGGAGATATCTTTATTAGGGGAGATTATTTAGTAGTTAAACATGCTTCAATAATTGTGTAAATATTTGTTGATTTAATGTTCAATATTTAATTTTTCTTATTGATTGAGGGGAAATCAGTGACATGGAGGTATATGCTAGATAAGGCGAGCCTTGTTCTATAACCACCTGGGGTGACAATTCTGGCCCAATTGGGGCCACTAGATAAACCACAAGTCATTAACCTATTACATCACCCCTTTGAACTATTTAATGGCCAATATTCTTACTATGGTATTAATTATTGTAACTTTAAAATTGATAGTATTGATCATAGATACTTATAATTGAATGACACATAATCTTAATATATAAAAGGAAATAAATCATGTGATCAACATTGTCCACATGCAAAACATAGCTTCAAGCACAACTATTTTGGCTTAAATACTACTCTTTATAGAAACTGTTGATCATATGATGAGAAAAAGACTTGATGTGCTGCATAATGTGACAAAGGCTTGGATGGAGGCCTCACTCAATGTATGAACATAAAGATGAGGTTGGGCTGCTAGTTAGTCCTTGTTATTTAGTTGGACTAGGAAAAAAAAGTTCTTTGTACATACTATTTTTCTTTTCTCAAGTTCCATGTTATAAGCATATGTAATGATATGTTTTATGGTATCATGTACATGCAAATAGTTGATTAGCTTTAAAAAAAATTCTAATTAAATTTTACAGTGACATTCATTTGATTAGTAAGTCATTTATAAATTTATTCATATTTGCAAAATCTGAAACTAAATCAGTCAATGATTTTTATAAAAACTAATAAATTCTAGATAATCTGCAATATCTAAATGATGGCTGAAGAAGAAAATTGGAAATATAAGTATTAGAGAAGACCAATTGTTGTGACATTTTCACACCATCGCCCCGTTGCACATGGGACCCCTCTTTAGGCTTGGTTAGGTTAGTTGTTTGTTTGCTTAGTTTAGTTTGGCAATGCCCTGCAAGTCTCAAATAATTGACAAGGTAAAAATGTTGAGCATCTTAAACAGAGATTTGAAATCAACAAGTGAACAAGAGGTATTGATGAATTTCAATCATTCACCCAACACTTTGTTAAATCCAAGGCAAGAAGTGGACATGTTTGAAGCCTAAGTTTTAATTTTTGAAAAAGTTGAAAATTTGATATGAAAGTTGGGAATTTGATTTTGGGATTGAACATCTGTAATCAGACCTGAACAAGATTTTGTTTTTTTTGGAAACCAAACAAAGGAATACAAACTGACAAGGAGAAAATCAAGTACAAAGACGTCTTGGGAAAATCTTAAGGTTGTCCATAGGTAGGTCAGAATCTGACACCAGCTTGGACAATGATGTCCAACAACCTTTTGAATCCTGCCCAAGCATGGGCAAATGCTTTCAATGCCAGTTCACACTGAATGCATTTCAAATATGGATTCAAGTGTTACAACCAAAATTTGGACAATTTGGTAGGATATTTGAATGTTTACAATCAAATCCGAGTGGTGTAAGACAATAAGTGAACAGTTAAGGAGAGAATTTGATGTGAAAATGAGGAAATCTGAGCAAAGAACCAAACAACTGAATGGAGAAATCAATTTGCAAAACTTAAAAATCTCAATGAACAAAAGGGAAAAATTGATGTTGTTTGAAGTGGGTTTGAAGTGGAGCCTTTCGAATAGTGTCCAAAGGCAGGTCCGAATCCGACCTAGCCTTGGACAGGCTTTATAGCACGAGCAACTTCATGATCTCGCCTCCCATTTCAAATCGAGAAAAAAGTCAGCTATGGGTAGCAATTCAAACTTCAAGTATGGATCATCTCAAATTTTCCCATTTCAAATGAAGAAAAAAGTCAGCTATGGGTAGGAATTCAAACTTCAAGTGTGGAACATCTCAAATAATAAATTTGATTCCCAAAATCAGGTCGACCTAAGGATCAAATAGACGAATTCAAATTTGATTTAACTGCAAATCGATTGGATTAGATAAGTCAGCCTTTCTTCTTGAGACATGCATCTAGAGTTTGGCACCTATGTAAACAAGATGGAGAGAAAATCTCAATCTCTCTCTCCAAATACTATTCAACTCAAACAATAATCGAATAAGTAGAGCAAATTATAAGTGTGAAGATAAGAGGAGGAAGAATGAAAAACAAATGTAAGATAAAAGATGATGAACAAATGATGCAAGTGACAACATCATGATCAAGCCTACAAATGGAGAAAATTATCTTAATCTTGAATTTCCATTGGAAATCCAAGATCAATTAGAGTGGTCCAACTATATAAAAAACCTCATCACTTCTAGAAGATCATGGTAAGATACAAATTCAAGCAATTCAAGAAGAAGTTCTTCAAAGAATGGAGAAAACTCTTGAAGATGAAGCAATTTGGAAATATGAGCCATCACAATTAATTGAAGGCTTGATAATGTTGAGTATCAAAAGATATCTCTTCATTACCATGAATTGATGAAGTTCACAAGATTAACATGCTAATCATCTTCAACCAATCAAAGGATTCCAGTTTAACTTGTCCAAATTCATCTAATCAAGTTATTTAAGTTGACATGTGAGTGCATTTAATGTTTTCACCTAAGGAATTTTCTCATTGGTCTATCGAAGTAATGCAATTTTCTTATTGGCTCATGTGTTGGTGGTCTATTATAATTAGATAAGTATTTAATGCTTGTAGCTGGTAGTTGCATTAGGGCTATATTGGAACAATCTTGGTCATTGATCTCAAATTAATCTTGGCCAAATTCATTGTACTTGGAACAATTATAATAGGAAAGACCTTCTCATTTGTAAGAGAGATTGGAAGAAATTGTTGCTAATATACTGTCAAAATTGCTCCTTATTCATTGTTTGTTTTTTACGATGAACACTTGCGAAGTTTTGGAGTATTGTATGGTTTTCACATTTCTCACTTAGTTTAGATTTTCTTAAGTTGAATAGAAAGTTAAAGTAGTTTAAATAAAGTAGTTGGATAATTTAATGAAAGATATTGTTGTTGTTGAAACATGGTGAAACTAGTGTTCACACTTTTGGTGTTTGTTTATTGCAAGCAACTGTGGAAGGTTGGTGTGAGCCTCATTGCAAACACTTCATTGCAAATTACTTAATGTTTATTGATTTGCATAATTTATGATTTTGATGTGCATAAGTAGTTTGGAAATCATACACATAAGTAGTTTGGAAATCATACTCACATCCATAGAAGATTGCACCCTCCTTAGCGTAGTTGATCTGGCGAAGCAAGGGCTAGTTTGGTCTCACCACAACTTCAATTGTATCTTGCATTAGTTGATCACACATTGTCATATGTTTAACATCTAAGCTTATTTATTTAAGAGAGGATTCGATATTTGGCGTTCTATCCTAGGATACTAAGTGTTTCATCTTGCATGTTGGAGTGGTAAGCAAACTCACATCAACACCACTGAGTAGTTGAAACTTGTTTCAATAATTATGTTAATATTTGTTGTTTTAATGTTTAATAGTCGAGCGGCATGGAGCTACGTTGTAGACAAGGTGAACACTCCTTTGTAACCCTTAGGATGATGGATCTGGCCCTGTTAGGGATGCCACTAGGTAAGTTGAGGTGGAAAGCATTGATCTTGGAACATACATGGGACAAACCAAAAGTCTTTAACCAATTGCACCACCCCTTTGGACTACCTAATGCCCAATTTTTTTACTAGTATATTATTAGTTGTTATGACTTTAAATTTGATAGTGTCGATCCTAGGTACTCATAATTGAATGAATAGTAATCTTAAGATATAAAAAGAAATAAATCTAGTAATCTATATTGCCCACAAGCAAAACATGGCTTAAAGCACAATTATAAAGCACAACTATTTTAACTTGATATACAACTATCACCCTATTATTTTTTGTCTTTTTGGACACCTAAACAAAAAGTATACATATGTGACCTTTGATACAATTTTTTTTTTTTTTTTTGTCTTTTTGAACACCTAAACAAAAATCATGCCTATGTAACCTTTGATGATGTGGAATGAAACCTTGATTTATGTAGGAGCCATGCCAAATAAACTATTGTAAAAAAAATTATGTGTTATTCAAAATTACTTTCTACAATTCTTAAAGGTTCAAAATTAAAAGACTACCACCAAATCCTCTCTTTATATTGCACATGTCACAACTAACACTCTATATGTAGCTAAGCTAAAGAAGTATAAAATTTCTAGAATTATTGATTGTTTTTTTTTTAATCTAAGAAATAATATGAAATTAAGAATATTAAAGAAATAATAAATAATATTTCAAAGTGATAAAATTTACAATCAAAGTAACTAAATTTAAAGAAAGTAATATAACAAATTAAAATACTCCTTTACTAAATTTAAAGAAAGTAATATAACAAATTAAAATACTCCTTTAAGTAAAAAAAAAAAGTTATGTATACAAATTTATTTGATCCTGCAACTTAGTAAGGTCTCAGCAGTTTTTTACAGGACTTTGATCATATGCCCACATATTCACGTGGGTCTTTTGTTTTTTGGTAGGTACATTTGATTCCATAGTTACGTGTTTTGCAAAATTTGAAGTCCTTTGCATTCAGACTGACATCATATTAAGACTCCAATTTATTCCTTTGTACACTGTCATTTTCAATGCGTCAGTACAAATGCAAATATGATACACGACGTTAAAGTAATTTGTCATTTCCTGAACGCCTCTTTGTATACCCGACGTTAAAGTAATTTGTCATTTCGGCCGCGGATATCTGGCACAATATTTGCACCCGGCTACACCCCAGCCTAATGTCAAATCAGTGATTACTAACTGCGGCTGCCGTAAAAGAAAACGGAGGAGTAACTTGCCGATTCACGTCCCATCACCCTTCACAGCTGAGTTGCCGATATCCGATTCACGTCCCATCACCTGCAATGATCTCCATTCATTCAATCTATTAACATAAACAAAAGACATGCCTAAACAAAAGGCTGTTAATTCGCAAAACGCGGTAGACACTTCAAATTTTATATTAGAAAGTTTGACAGCAAATTGTTTTGGAGAAATTATACGATTAAATAATTTCTAACATATGAAATTGAATCCCCTTGGAACTTGAAATCTTTAGAACAAATGAAATTGTTTAAGTTTTGTAGTCATCATTTTAAATTATTTAAATTGTTTTATATATTATTTAATAATAATAATTGAAAAATATATCAATTTTTAGATATAAAGAATATAAGAAAAGTAAACATGTGATCTTAATTAACTTTTATATATATATCTTTGACACATTATTTCTTTGCAATGAAGCTCTTGTTAAAAGATGTAACTCTATTGTTTATATTTATAGTTGAGTTGGAAATGTGAATTATTTTTTTGTGTAGTATATGATTGATTATTTTTATTTCTTGTAAAAATAA
>MU225301.1:2699674-2722202 GCA_018584345.1 Thuja plicata | reverse complement strand
TTTCTCTTTTATAGAAATCTCTCTCGAATTGACGGTCGAGATCGAACAAAAAGAGTGGCTCAGATTTGATTGAAGAAGCACAATCCATGTGCAAGTGATTCGATTGGTCGAGAGAGTCAGTTGACTGCATTGACTGATTAGTTATTTTGGAAACTTCCAAAATCAGTTTACAGTTAACTGAAATGTTTCCAAAATGATAAACAGTAGAGAATCAATTAACTAAGTGGAACTGGATTGTTTCCATTTTGATAAATTAGTTAACTGGATTTGATGATGTCATATGCATTTTTAATAAATCAATTGATTTTGAATGCACATTTATGTTTTTATAATTAATTTAATTCCTTTTTGATTTAATTGACAATTTTGTATTTTTATTTAATTAATATGTTAGAATATCAATTAAATAATTAACATAAGGTTTATTTGCCAATGTATTATGATTTTAGGAATTAATTAATTAATAAAGTATGATGATTGATTAGGACCTAGGGTTTAGGTCAGATCAGTTTGAATGTGATGAATTGCATGTTTGATGTAGGACTTAGAATTAATCAAGATTAGGGTTTCTTGATTAATTGTTGAGATTGGGGGTCTAGGGTTTAGGTGACCATTTTTAGGTGATTACATATTTCAGTATCAATGAGGTCTTGTATTTCATGTTTTAACCTCATGCATTTCTCCGTTGTATGTCCCTTATTTCTATGATATCCATAGTAATCATTATCTCTCCACCATTTGGTTTTACCTCTGGTTCATATGGCTTGGACTTATCTGACAACGTGATCAATTTGTTAGCCAGTAGAGTCTTAAGGGTTGAGTCATAAGATTCACCTAAGGGATCGAAGTCACTCTTTCATTTAGCCCATGGTTTCTCCTTCATACGGTTATTGATTCCTTTGGAGGATGATTTTGTGTTATCTTCAATAGCTTTTAGGGATTTTGAGCCACTTGTCAAATTGAATACCGTTGGTTTGGGTTGGGGAGTAACATTATTGACTACCCCATCATTCATTGCATATTTGTTCTTATTCCAATATTTGGTCTTATCTTTGGAACTGGAGTTAAATTTTGTTTCTTTTGAAAGGGAAACTTCACCTTTCTTTACAAGCACACTTTCAATCTTTAGTACACTCTTCACAAGTTGATCGAAAGTAGAAAGATCTTGCAGCTGAAGTGGGTAATTATACTCGTTGAGTAATGAATTGGTAAAGATATCCATCTTTTCAGACTCGGGAATGAGTCATGGATATCTAGAAAATACTCTTCTCCATCATTGAAGAAAAGTTAGGAATGATTCTCATGTCTGTTGTTGAATTCTACATAATTCAATCATAGACATAGGATGTTGTATGTTATATGAATATTGTTGTAAAAATAGCTTCATTAGCTTGTCAACATTTTTTATCCCTGTGGGTAACTTTGAAAACCACTCCATAGTTGACCACCTAAGCTTCAGGGAAAGAGACAGATGAGATACATCTGTTCATGCATAAACTCTGTACACAGGGCATAAAATTCTCAAATGTGGTCTTCTAGGTCATAATGACCGCTATACTTGTCAAATTTTGAGATTTCTACTCCACGTGGAAATGGAGGTAAGTGCAAAATTTTATCGAAAGGAAATGGACAAATGGTGTCCATAGAGAATTTTGTCAATGGTTTCTCCTTTTCTCGTATCATTGTTTGTATTTCTATTTACAAAGCTTGAAGATGTTTGGTTAATAGTGTTATAGGAGTTTCCTCCTCTTTAGCAATGATATCTTCCACTCTATAATGAGAGGAAAGTTGGGCTCCTTGTTCAGCCAGTTCTAAAAAGTATTGCTCTTTGTCGCTATTCATGATAACCTTCATGACTTTGATGAAGGCTTGATCATGTAGGTATTTGTTAACTTCCTCCTCAAAGTTTTTCAGGATCTTCAAACTCTAGTATTTAAACATCATTATCATTTTCTCCAGACATGGTCAAATCTGGTAGTCTATTACCGAGAAAGACTGACTCGTGTGTAGTTTTTAGTTGTTCCTTGAAAAGAGGGTTTTCTATAAGTGGAGGACACTATCATTCCATGTAAAGTGTTCTAAAAGAACTCATAGTGTGTACCGACATTAACTAGTTGATTCATCTAACTAGTGCTGAGGTGATGTCTAAAGTGATGACTAAGTTCAAGACCTAAGAAGACAAAGAGATAATGTCCAACTAAAAATGAGAAGCAAAGAATCTGATCTTGAGTCAAGGTTAATGAACTTGCTCTCACAACTCAGGATAAGGACAACACAGACAATGATGATAAAGATAACAAGTCACTTGGACTAGCACAATGAAATCAAACCTTGAGACAATAACAAGTCAGACTATCAACAGATTGTGGCCAATGACAAACTAGTAGTGATGTTGTGAGAACACAAATTTTGTGAAAATTCAGACAGAAGCGTCATGACAGATACCAATTTGGACAACAATTTGACTGATTTTCAAAGTTTTAACACTAGATGCAAAAACTTGGACAAGAGTTTGACAATTTAACACCTAAGAGTGTAGATTTGGAATGTTGGAGAATTTTGATATTTCTTTTGAATGTTTTTTTTCTATTTTGATGTTTCACTCACGCAAGACACATCAAGAAGAATGTTTATTGTAAAAAGAACAGACACACCACAACCTAGGTAAGCAGGGAAATATCTGTTGAATTTCCACTTGAACCAAATTTTAGCCACATCTACTCATAGTGGACAACTTAGAAGCTTGGAGGCATGCGCTCCTCCTTATAGTGCACTCACTTCTCAAGCACACCAAGCTTCGAATCCCAAGGGTAATGACTTCCCAAGGGACTATTGTCTCTACTAAGAGCCATAAAAATGTGGGATGTCTTAGTCAGTCTCTAACCTTATGCGCAACAGATAGAGCAATTTTGGTCACTAGAACAAATTTTTTAGTTAGGATATCCATACAGGTGGCTATACATGCAGTAGATTAGCCCCATTAAGGAGGCCTCCTAGCCTACAAAAGTTCTGTTCTGTAGGTTTTTATGCACCACAAGGGTACTAAGGGAGATCTTCTATCAGCATAGCGGAATTGACACCTGTCACTGTGTGATTAATCACAATGATATTTTTTATATACCGGTTTGGAAGGGCTTGGGTTTAGCTTGTTACCGGTTGGGAAATCTCTCTCACCGGCTTTGTTAAAGCACTCAGGAGGTAGCCATGCTAAAAGATTTGCATGAATTTCTAAATTCACCCAAGATTTGCGAAGGTGAGGGGAGAGGATATGTTCATGCAATTCTTTGGGATTACAAATCTAGAGAACACTTCAAACACATAAGCAAAGTGATTCTTTTTAAGCACCAAATCTGAAGTGTTATTTAACTAGAAAACATAGACATGATAGTTTTGGAAGACACACAAAGTCTTCGACAAGCGTCCTGCATCAAACTCATTAGTAGTTTATGATTTTTTCTTCATTTACAATGTCCTGCAAACCACTGTTAGGTTGTAATCAAAGATAAACATCAAGAACAACAAAGCTAAAGATTGGTCAGCGTTAAAAAAATCAAAAAATCAGAAAACTAATTACATATTTATAAAGTAGATGAAAAATCATGCACTTTCAAAAAAAATTGTACTAAAAAATGTTACTGTATGAGCCCGTACAAGGCTCTAGAAGCTGTAAAATAGAGGATTAGACATGTATAGTGATCAAAATCTGCAATTTCTAATAAACTTGTGGCTCAAAACAAGAAACTAATCCCAACCCATCAATCTTCAGCAAATTCTACCCCAAATAAAAAAAATTGCACTCAATTTGGATAAAAATGAGCAAGTTATGGTAGTTTTAAAGATTTAATTGATTTTAAATGCACATTTTGTTTTTATTAATCAATTTAATTCCTTTTTGAATTTTATTGACAATTTAGTAATTTTATTCAATTAATATATTAGAATATCAATTAAATAATTAACATAAGGTTTATTTGCCAATATATTGTATTTTTAGGAATTAATTAATTAATCAAGTATGATGATTAATTAGGACCTAGGATTCAGGTTAGAATAGCTTGAAATTGATGAATTTCCTGTTTGGTTTAAGACCTAGAATTATCAAGATTAGGGTTTCCTGATATGAGACTGAGATTAGGGGTCTAGGGTTTAGGTGACCACTTTTAGGTCATTACACATATATTGTCACCATTTTATTGTCTGGTGACTATTTTGTCATATTTTCTTTCCTCTCCCCTTTAGTTTTGTTGGACCTAGACGCATAGATGGTTGGAGACTTAGAGTACCCTAGGTGGACTCCATAGACTAGTCAACAGATGTAATCCTTACTATTATCAATAGAAAGGCTGCTATCCCTTAGTAGCTATTAATCTATAAAAAAAAAGAATGTAAACTAGCAATCATTTCCAAACCTTATTTCAATGGGAAATAATAAATTAGGCTCAACTTAAGTCTTCTACGAGAGCTGAGCATTGTTGACTAACTGTTCCTTTCTGAATGATGTGATTGGATATGATTAGTATGCAAAATGATGCAAGAGCTATATAAAATGTTGGGAAATTGACAAGATTCAACATAAACAAATTAGAAAGTAAGCACATAATTATAGATCTTGAAATGAGATGTAGAAATGAACTTGTTGCAAGAATCTGAGCCTGAAAATATTGGTCAAGTGTCTTAGACACCCTAGATTTGGAGGTGCTTTCATAAAAAAAAAACTTTGGATTTTGGATTAGGATGCTCTATAAATTAAATTTAGGAAAAAAGTGTCGCTCAAGTGTGCTAAGTGACATAGTCCATGAATTTTTGCCTATTCTCTGCAGCTATGATTTCATGTGTGAGAGCTTACTCCTAGTACGATAGAGGCTAAAAACCTTAAAGGAAATGTTGAATCGACAAATGATACATTTAGTATGAACTTCTTGCCTTGAAGCCTTCACGAACCTTGATGTTGCTCGAAAGGAGTCAATACATTCCCTCGTTCATGGATGAACACATAAACTTGATCATGATTGTTGAGCTTGAAAGCTTGAATGCTTGAATGTTTGACTTCAAATCTCTCCTCAACCACCTTTTAGATACTTGATTGAAGGTGCTCAATTGGAGTGATGATTTGAAATTAGGAGATGTTCAAATGAGGGTGAGGGAATTGTATTTATACACAACTCACACATTTTGGGTTTTAATTTCGACAAAAGTGGATAGTAGGGAGCACTTTCCTGCTCTATATTTTCTCCACTGTAAGATGTTCAAATTTGGGCCGAATAAGGCTAGACTATGGTACCAAGCACCATAGTCTAGGATGTCTATTTCTGAACCTATTCAAAATGAAATTGATTGAAGTTTTTTCCTAAATTATGAAGCTTCTAATTCCTTGCAAGGGATAAGTAAGTAGGTTCATTCAAATAAATTACTATAGAATAAGTTTGAAGCTAAGGATATATCGTGATACGTAGAGTTTGTCCTATATAGTGCATGAATGCAAGTAAGGACATAAAATCGCTACAATTGTTATGGTTTATTAAGGTTATTAAGACAATACTTTAAATTAGAATAAATTATTAAATTATAGAAATATTCGATATTAACTTAAAAATACTATTTAATTAAATATTTTATTGATAATCTATAAAATAAATAGTTTACTAAACTATTAATTTAATATATTTAATAATTAAATTTACAATCTATATTTTAGAAATATTAAAAACAAAAGGAGTTCTTAGACTTAAATAATAATAAACATTGAGGGCTACCTTATCCTAATACCAATTTGTCTACTACTCAATTCTTTCAACTTCAACATCAGAATACGCAATAAAAAATCTAGAATTTGTTTAATCATTTGTAATTTTTGAATATATTTTACCTTATCCTAATACTAATTTGTCTACAACTCAATTCTTTCAACTTCAACATCAAAATACACAATAAAAAACCTAGAATTTGTTTAATCATTTGTAATTCTTGAATATATTTTGTTGATTTGTGTGGGCCAGCTCAAAAACATCATTAGATTATTTATACAATCAAGTTCAAGTTCAGATGAAGTATTTAGATTTACAAAATATATTTTAAAAATAATGTCATTAACAGAAAGTTAAGACCCCCCAACACTTGCGGATTATCATCCAAAATTCAGGATAGCAATAGAGTGCTTCTAGATATGTATTATGACTGTAAAGTTTTTTCAGCTACTGGCAGTTCCCATTCAATCCCCAACCATATCTCAGATAAATACTTTCTAGCAAGTCCAAAAAATTGTTGACACAGATCCAGAATATAGTTAAGAACTAGCATACTTGGTAAATTTAGAAGAAAAATTGTACTTAATGGTTACTCTAATTTTCTCTGTACGGATTGTTGCCAACAATCACTGGAAAGCAAAGGAGCTTAATAGTTAACCCATAGGACTGTGCTTGGAAGATCTATTTGTGATTAAAGGGAGATTAGTGCTTCATTAAAAGAACTAATCTTTTCATGTATTGCTGACCTCCTTGAAGACCAGACTTTATTCTTGTTTGGTGGAGAAGATGGCATTGAAGTATTCTTTTGGGATCCTGAGATTATCTTATAGATTTCAAGGGTTTCCAATTTTCTTCCACTGAGATTTTTAGAGTTTTAGGTATTCGAATGGCCCCCATGCATCTTCAATTTTTAGTCTTCTCCTTTTCCTTGAGAGGCTATACTCTGTTTTCCATTTCATCAATAAAAAAACAACCATTTTCCACTTTGGCAGGGATAGAAGGCTAGATTATCATCTTATGGGTGAGGTGCTAAATAAAAAGTAGCAGTACTTCCTTACAAATCCGATTTGTGTCATGAGAGACAACCAATATAAAGGAAGATTTTTGATCAGTGGGGGAGTTCTCTGGGAAGAGGTCATGGTTTATCCACAATGACAAATCCTAGTTCCAGTCAGACTAAGGCTGAGTTCTGGAATGGTGATAGTTTTGATTAGGGTGAATGGAATGGTGATATTTTTGATTAGGGTGAATGTTTGTGGTTGAGTTAATGAGAAATGGGTTTTGAGAGGAATTCAAAATCTTAGAAGAGGTTTGATTAGTCTCTGAGTTTTGAAAGAACTCCAAAATCTTAAGAGGAAAGTATTGGTTTGGAGGTGGAATGTGCTTGGACTAATCTTGGCAGCTTCAGACGTGCATGAAATGGTAAAGTTTCACAACTATTTTCTAATTATTCATGAAAAGTTAAATCAGTCGCCCTTCATTGTTCAGAACCTAACTTTGTGTTCTTTGAAGCAATTAAGATAAATACCTTGAATTACTGTGACATGAGGTATTCAATACTTCAAAGTTGGAATATGGCAGTAAAAAATCTGATAATGTCTTTTTGGCATGGATGCCACTGACATAATAGCCTAATTAGACAGTTTTCTGACATTTATTAACTAAATTGAAAATCACAAGATAGTTGTATTGTTATTATCTTGTGATTTTCAATATAATTAATAAATATGAGAAAACTGTATAAACAGATACATTTTATATGTTGCGTAGTCACTAACTGAAGTTCACTGTTACTTTCACCACTATGTTCTGGGAGACTCACATTCTCAATTCCTGTAAACAACTTAAGTGTAGATAATAAATATGATTAAACTGTCAAAATAGATACATTTTATATGCTGCATAGACACTGACTGAAGATTGTGTGAACTTTACTGTTACTTTCACCACTGTTCTGGGAGACTCACATTCTCAATTCTTGCAAACAACTTCAGTGTAGAAATCCAATAAAATACATCGGAAACACAATTATGTCTCATCGCTCCTGTCACTTGTGGGTGCTTGGATAATCTAACGAAGCAGTCTCTTTTAGCATAACCAAATTATATCAATTCTTCGAATTAATGAACAGGAATGAGATAAATAGAGGAATCTACATTTTTCAAGAATGATAGTTTGGGACAGACAGAAACCCATGTCTAATGTACAGCTTGAAACAATGTATCACAAGATTTTTAAGTCATAAGCTTCACATAACCAAATTAATTTGTTTATATTTAGATATATAAATCTGGTTTATGGTGTTCCTTATCGGACTAGCTAGGCCTTGCACTGACAACCAGGAACATGTCACAGAAAGCAAGAATTGAAGCCTTAGACATGAAATACTATAAAGATAATTTATCCTCACTTGCATCCACATTTTTGTTGAAGTTCAAAATATGAGAATAATGTCTACAAGAAAGCCAGAAGGAGTAGACTGCATGCTCCCACCACTGATGCAACTTGCCATGGCTTTGAAAAATGTTCTTGTACAAACTCACCAAATAAAACTCTATACCTACTTCTGAAAACTTTGAGTGTGTGCTTAGATCATCTCTGAAAAGAGATTCGAGCAATTGCTTAGATCATCTTTGAAAAGAGGCAAGTTTCTTGAACTCACTGACCATCGAAGAGCTCGTAGCAACAAAAGGAAAGCAAGAGATAAATCTCCTCGTCACATTGTCATACCTCAAAATCCTCTTGGACAATAATCACACATCGCTGCCCCAACTATTACCACAGTCATTGACCAAAACTAGAACGTGCAAAATCGACATTTGCAACCAATTTGTCCAATGGCCTTTTTCGCCAACGCCACAAGCTCACCTTTAAAATGTGTTGGGCAGCTCCATGAGTTACCCAAAAATCCAAAGAAGTTTTGTACATGATTCATATATGGAAAATCTAGGACATTGGAAGAACACATCCGCACCTTCAAGGAAATTTGCAACCATAAAGAGATTGCCCACTAAGACGTCGCCTGTCGTCTATTCCCATACACTTTGGGAGAGTTTGCATACAACTGGTACCTGAGTTTTCCACGAGGGTCCATCTCAGTATGGAATGACTTCAAAACCAAATTCCTCAATCAATTCAAATTGTATGTCAATCCTGCTGTGACACATCACCAGTTCATAACCATGAGGAAAGATCCTAAGGAGCCTATTGCTATGTTTAATCATTGTTTTCACAAAATGCACCAAAAGTTGGTAGCTCCTTACACTATACCAGATGAGGCTATCATACAAGTTTACTTGAAGGCTTTAGATCTGTTTACCTCGATCTTTCTAAGAAGACTTCCCCCGACGGATAGAGACACAACTGAAAAGGTGTACAATGAAGCTGTCACTTTCACTCAGCAAATGGAACCACAAGAAGTGAGCTATGCGGCTGTGCCCGTCATGAGGAATCTTGTTGTCTTGCACCCATTTGCAGCGAACAATCAAGCCTTGGCCAGTCACCTACCTATGCTAAATCCCATACTAGAAAAACCATGTACAACCGTGCCTCCATCTATTACTTATCCAGGCTACGAAGCTCATAAGACAACATTCGTAGAACAGAGGGTTGTACCCCAAAATGAGCCTGATGCTCTCATGGCTTCTGAGTTAGATGTCGTAAAGAAGACTTTATCACAACTCACTAGCAAATTTACCATAATGAAGCTAAACCCAACCCAAAATTAGGGTGGATACCAACGAGCGTCTACTGGTCCAAATACATACCCTTAGAATCCAAACAGGGGTTTTAATGCATACAAAAACAACAACACGCAGGAGAAACCATTTGGATAGCAAAGGCCAAATCGGCCATGGAACACTAGACCAAATAATGGCAGCATCCCAGCAGACAATGCCAATACTTATGAGGCTTCAGAGGCCAATTTTTTTGGGGCTCCAATTAAGCATCAAGACAATAATGGATATATGAACAACCCCAAGACCACTACACCCAGAGCCCAGAGGGACCCCCAGTGCAATTCAATGCTATGGTGTTCGATTGCTATGAGTCTGGAAAGGAAGGAGGCTCAAAAGCCTATACAAGAGAAGACGAATTCATGTTCCCTTTTCTGAGAGAGAAAGAGCCTGAATATTTCAAGGTACATGCCTTCCAGAATGATCAATGAAACTCATATAACCTTCAGAGTAGAAAGGAACCCCTCACCGACGACATACCTCAAGGAAAATAGCCAACTCCACCAGATCCATGGGCTAGTAACAACCCCATACCTCCAAAAGGCCCGAATGCTCATATACCTCCTACAACAAGTACATATGCTGGCTACCAAGGTGCGGCCTGGTCAAATGACAAATATAGTGCAGTGGATGAGCTCAAGAAAACTAAGGCGAACATATCCATGTTTGAATTGTTGCAAGGTTGCCCATCTCAAAAGGAAGCCCTTTTAAGATCTTTGGATCATTCAAAGCTTGGCCCTTCAAACAGTGCAAGGGCACCCACGTCTAATATCAACACCTCCGAAGCATTCCCTACAGTATTCATAGATAAGGTGGAGGTCCCACCATTCTTACTCAGCCTGTGAATGTTTGGAAAAAACCTACATAATCGCCTAATCGATTCAGGAGCTTCATGCAACGTTATGCCCCTGTCAATTTGCCAGAATTTGGGGATGGTGCCCCAAGTAACGAACCAGGTGGTTATACAGTTGGACAAAACTGTGGTCAAAGTAATTGGTGTACTCAAAGATATGCACATTCAACTAGTCGCAGATCCCAGGATACAAGAGCGCATTGATATACACATAGTAGACATACCTGAGACTTATGGGATGCTGCTGAGTCGAGAGTGGACCAAGTGCTTGAGAGGGTGGCTCTCTACAGATTTCACCCAACTTTGGCTACCATGGAGAGGTTTGAACAACCAGATCAAGATAGATGCTCAACCTAAACTAAAAAGGATGATCACCGAATACAATACCCCAAATGAAGTATTGTTCACCCAAACTGATTTGGGCACTTATCAGATGGATGATGTCTTTATGTTCTAGATTTAAGAAGGTGAAGAATTAGACCACATTCCCATCCAAGGTCTCCTTGAGCAAAAAATTGGTGATGATATTTTCCAAAGTTTCATCAACAGCATGATAGCCATCCTGCGGTATTTGGGTCAATACGCAGATCCTAATATTTTGTTACTACCTAGATATTGCCGATTACATCAGGCTAGTCATTCAGAGTTTACATTCCCTAGTTCTCAAGAAGCCCTGTCATGAGTGTTGGCTCAAATTGCACAGCTGAATAAGCTACCAGAAGCACTAACAATAAAAGAAGATGTACTTGGGATAAAAGACAAGAGTAACGCCGCGCCCGATATGGACAGCCCGGTCCTTGCAAACAGTTCACCTCAAAATCAAGACAGTGAATTAGAATCTAAAGATAGAAGTGCTGCCCTGAATTTTCTTAGCGACTAGAGTACCTCAGATGACGGAGCGTGTCCCCCTTTCAGGAGAATGTTGGAGGACAAAGCCGATAAAGACAACAAACTCCCCAAACCTAGGCATACCCAGTATGTAGGAGAATTAACTTCTTCCGACAATGATGGAGAGAGGGGCCGAAAACCAAGGACCAATGGTTCCTCTAAGAAAATCACAACCAAACCTAGCCCTACTAAATAGCCCCAGATATGGAAAATGCGCTTTGATGGTTCCAAATGCAAACAAGGGGCAAGTGTGGGAATCGAATTGGTAAATCCCAGAGGTAAGTCTTTCTATGTGTCTTATAGATTATAGTTTCTTTGTACTAACAATGTTGCAGAATATGAAGCACTGGTTCGTGGACTCCTAGCTCATGAGAAGGGAATCAAAATCTTGATAGTGGAAGGAGACTCACAATTGGTTGTCAAGCAGATCCGTAGCCAGTATACTTGCAATGATAAGAGGCTCTCAGCCTTCCAAAATAGGGCATGGGATCTGATCAACGAATTTGACGCTTTCAACATCAAAACCATCCTGAGAAGAAAGAATATCATTGCTGGTGCATTGGCGGTCTTAGCCAGTTCTCTACATCCAATGGAAAATTCTAAACTAAAGAAATTCTCAGCTGAGCTTGTCTCACCCCCGGCCATTCCAGATAATATCACTAACTTTCAAGTCTTCCAGGATGATTAGCATATCTTAGATTTTATCATGTGCGCTGGCGTGTTTGAAAAGCAGATCATAGACGAGGAGAAGGAACATGAGGAAACAGATGAACCTGAAGAGCCTAATGATCACAATGTCATAAACCTAAAGACCAATGCCATACCCAAGGGAATGGTAGAGCTAGAAAGGATTTTTGACAATGACAAGATTGCTATAAGAAGATGCCCCGACATAACACCTGATGGTAAAGAATGTGACACCTACAACCTGGGCATGGAAGAGCAACCAAGAGAAGTCCACATCGGAAAGGTGGGAACCAAGGAAGAAAAGGAGAAAATGGTCCAGCTTCTCACTAAATATCGAGATGTCATAGCATGGAGTTATGAAGAATTAAAGACATATGACACCTCAGTCATAGTACACAACATCCCTTTGAAGCCAGATTCTAAGCCCTTTGAATGCCACTATGGAGCCCTTAATCCAAAAGGAAGTCCAAAAGCTTCTTGACACCAGGATCATCTCTTGATTTGACATTCTACATAGGTTGCAAACCTAATACCTGTGAGGAAGAAGAATGGAGAAATCAGGCTATGCGTAGACTTCTGGAACCTCAACAAATCCTCTCAAAAGGATAATTATCCTCTCCCATCTCTAGACGAAGTGCTGCAGAAGGTTAATGGATCTCAAATGATGTCATTCCTAGATGGCTACTTTGGGTATAGTAAGGTGATGATACAGGAAGAGGACAGGATGAAAATGACATTCACCACTAAAGGGGGAACTTTTGACTACCGACGGATGCCTTTTGGGCTGATTAATGCTGGAGCCACCTTTCAGAGAGCAATGGACATAGCTTTCAAAGGATTAGTCGGAAGGTGGATTATCATTTACATGGATGATCTCATAGTCTACTCAAAACTAAGAACTGACCACATAAATGACCTCAGAAAATGCCTTCAAAGGTGTAGAGAATTTGGGGTCTCCCTCAATCCCAAGAAATGTGTGTTTGGGGTAACTGAAGGGAAGCTTTTGGGACATATCATCTCAAAAAATGGGATATCCATTAACCTAGAAAGGGTGGAGGCAATCCTAAAGTTGACACCGGATCATAGCCACAAGGAACTGAAATCTTTCTTCGGGAAGATCAACTTCGTCAGAAAATTCATCAGTGGCTTCGCAGAAATAGTAAAACCATTGAACAACATGCTCAAGAAAGATGCCAAGATTGAATGGACTCTCCTAGTCAAGAAGTCTTTCAAAGAGATTAAGAATGCCATTGCTACGGTACCAGTCCTAGCCAGTCCTGAATACACCATCCCTTTCAAAGTTTACTCTTTTGTGTCGAAGCACTCATGTGCAGGCATCCTCACGCAAAAGAAGAATAGCGAAGATGAAAGGCCCATCGCCTTTATGATTTTCCCCTTCAAAGATGCTAAGCTCATATACCCAAACCTCGATAAGTAGGCGTTTTCTCTTGTCAAGGTGGTAAATAAATTCAGGCATTATATTTTAAGGACTAAAGTCATTAGGATAGTTCCAGATGCAGCATTTAAGTCCCTCCTAATGCAGAATGAGCTAGGAGAACGGAGAGGAAAATGGATGGCAATCCTCCAAGAGTTTGACCTAGAGATCCAACCGATGAAGTTGGTGAGAGGCCAAGGCCTGATGAAGCTGATCTCTGAGTTTGAAGAAAGTCTGGTTTGCCAGACATACACCGATCGGGGTGTTATCACTAACGTGTGGTACCAAGACATAGTGTATTGTTTGTTACAGAATCGCTGGCCTGAAGGAATGAATGGTTCCCAGAGAAGAGCTCTAAATATCAAAAGCAGCTCTTACATGCTAAAAGGTGGACAACTGTACAAGCGCAATTACGAGGGGTTGTACTTAAGATGCTTGGATAGAATGGAGGCGAAACAAATCCTGGTGGGCTTTCATGACAAATACGGAACGGGACATGGAGCGGTGGAGGCCACTGCTCACCAAACCCTGAGAGCAGGATACTTTTGGCCAACAATATTTAAAGATACTAGCGAGCACGTGAGATCTTGCCACATTTTCTAAACTAGCGCAAATCGAGAGAGAAACCCAGCAATGCCCCTACAACTAGTCTATGAGGTACGCCTATTTTCCCAATGAAGTTTAGATTTTGTTGGAGTGATTAACCCCCCTTCATCTGTAGGACATAAGTTGATCTTGACATCCACCGACTATTGCACACGCTGGACAGAAGCGCAGGCACTAAAGAATTGTGCTACAGAGGTCATGAGCAAATTTGTGGAGGAGTGCATCATAACTAGGTTTGGGATGCCATTTTATCTAGTATGTGACAATGCTCCCTCTTTCTCCTTAGCCTCACTCACACAATGGGCCTTCAAAAACTAGGTGATCCTCAAATTCTCTTCAAATTACTATCTGCAAGGCAATGGCGTAGCAGAGTCTACAAACAAAAATCTGATAACAGTGATTAAACACCTCCTAGATGACAACCCCAGGGACTGGAACACGCAGCTGAAATATGCTTTTTGGACTGATTGCATAAGGATCAAGAATGCCCTGGGGATGTCTCCATATCAACTAGTCTACGACTTCCAACCAGTCTTTCCTATGAACCTAAAGATCGCAATTTTGAGATTCATGGACCAATATGTAGGGGAGGAAGATCGGGTACAAATCAAACTCATGAATCTCCTGAACCTAAAAGAGAAAGAAACTTTAGCCCTAGAACATGTATCAAAGCATCAGGTTGTAGTCAAAAGGTGGTTCGACAAGAGAGCTACCATCAAGGCCTTCAGGATCTCTGACCTTGTCCTCATGTGGGATAAGGTGAAAGAAAAGCCAAGCAGCCACACCAAGTTCCAAAGACTGTGGACATGCCCTTACCAAATATCAGAGATCCTGGAGAGAACACTTTTAGGATCAGCACATTGAACGGAGAGTTGAACCTATTTCTTGTTAATAGGAAATTCCTCAAACATTACTTTGGATCCTGAGCGGGACCGTCTTTCATCCCTTGTACCATAGTCACTTTTGCATTTGTTTTCCTCATCCTCGCTGTCAGTCTTTCCTTTCGTTTGTGTTTGTTCTTTTCTTCTGTCAGGGGATCATTTTGTTGCTTTGGGTCAGTTTGTTTTGGATCCAGTCTGAGGTGGTCCACAAAGGGAGCAAAGGTATTTCTTAGTAAAATTTCTCCAAGAATACGGGCAGCGTAGAAGAACCTTCCCAAAAGACAAAGTAGTGATAATTATCATTAACAAATAAGGAGTTCAGAGTTTGGTTATCCTCATCACAAGACACATTGAGATACAACACCCAAGGGCATTGGTTTCTAGGGTGTTTTCCAGTTGTAGCCAGCTTGAGTGCATAGGTTCGGGTACCCACCGATCCCAGAACCCAAGTCTGAACTTAATGCGGAGGCAATAGAAAAAGAAAGGAGAGCCCAAAAGGGAAAGAAAAAAGAAAAACTCAAAAGAAAAGTGCCCCAAAGAGGTCACGAGTGTAAAAACTGGGCAACACCACCTAATTGTTGCCTGGATATATAAAACAAAAATGTTTATGGGCCTAAAGGCATGGAACACACTAAAATCCAAGGCTTGATACATCTCCAAGCAAGCAGAAGAGGTAAAATGATCGTCCAAAAGATGGAGCTCTCCAAAAAAAATAACGCTATAGCCTAGCAAGTAGAACTGACTTGGATGACTGTGACAACCTCTATCGGGGCTATGAACGCCCAAGTGGAAGTAGAGAAAGGTTATACTTGGAACTTGGGGAAAAAAAATTTAGGCCTATGAATGCCTGACTGCCAGCAAATCTCTTTCTGGGAAGCCCTGGTCTATTTGGCGAAGGTTGGAAATAGCTGGCAAGTGTCTTGGTTATCAGAACCAAGGTTCAAGAAATAAACACACATGAACACACACTAGGAAACCAGCGGAAGAGCCTCATATTGGAAGTCATTGAAGAATTATTGACTCCACCACCTCTTGGTTCTGTTCTACTACAAAGCTACTTTCCGGAAGAGTATTGTTGATAAAGAAATACCTTGGTCATTCCTCCTTTTTTTGGGTCTATTTATTGTGGGTCCACAACACACACCCCATTCTTTTTGGTCCTTTGACCATGGGGACCCCCTTTTTGTCTTTTTCCTTAGCTCGTGTCTACCCCTTGTGTAAAACCCAGTCAGCCCTCGAAGAAATTTGTTTAAGCCAGTTACAGAAAATAAGAGAGCCTTTTTTGGCCTTTCGTCCCTTTCGGTCTTTCGGAGGACTTAGGTACTCCAAAATTTAGAAATGGCTAAAAGGTCAAAAACCTGGCCCTTTTGGTGTTTCCAGCCTCTGAAAACCCTGAAAGACCAAAGGCACTCTTCTCTTCTGAAATTTTTGGTCTTTCAGAATCTGAAACTCCCAAAGCGATTGACGTCAGCGCACAGGTTATAAATAGGAAAGGCCCTCATAATTTAAGTCACTTGTCATTTTTTCTCTCCACCTGCAATTTTGTCTACTCCTCCTCGTCGACTGCTTGCATTCTTGAGCCGTCTGGTTGTCCTCCTGCACTTGGTCCTTTCGAGGTAGGTTCTTCTCGCCCGCCTTGGTTTTGTGCTTTTGAGTCTCAGTCTAGGGTTAGTTTCTGCTCTTAGTACCTATCTAGCCTAGGGCACCCTATTTCTTAGTGTTGTCGGGCCTTTGTGGCTTCATGTTTCGATAGGGACATCCCTCCCTATTGGGCCTAGGGTTTCCTAGTTTCCCTTTGCCTTCAGTTTTTTGGGTTTTATTTCTTTTTTGTTTTCATCGGTCATGGCCATTGCCGCAAGTTTTTCAGCCTCCGAAAGGCTGAAAACAGATCTCCCAAAAATCATTTGGCCTAAGTGTCATTTCAGACTTGTCAATTTTTTGGACCTCCCAAAGGTCTGAAAAGGCTGAAAGACTCTTCACATCATAAGGTTCTGCCTTTCGGGGTTCCTCGACAGTTTCGGACGTTCGGCGTTTGCAAAAAAACACTTCACACTTTCAGATACCGAAAGGTCCGAAAGACCTTTTTCCAATAAAGAACTTTTTTCTCCTGCCGAAAGTGCGAAAATTTGCACTTAGATGTTTTTTCTTTCCTAGCTTAAATTGTTCTTTTTTTCAATAAGCTATTGATTGCTTGTTTTATTTGCAGGAATGACTAAACCAAAGATAACCTCTCCGATGAAGTATCAATATAAAGGGAATACCCCAATTTCTAAGGTCGGGAACAAGCATAGTGAGATAATGGATACCAACATCGGCAATGTAGACTGGAATGAGTTCCTAACTCAGTGTTATTAGCCAGTGAACAGATCTGACGACTGCACCGCACTGGTCTTAAGTGGGTTGGTGAACGCAGCCGCTCACCCAATAGCTGTCTCATCTTCAGAGTTGATCATCACCCTAGCTCACCACTATGACTCAGATAAAAGGGTGGTTGTAAATACAGAGGGTCAGGTAGTACTGGACATTATGTCGAATATCATTGAAGACGTTTTCCACCTTGACAAAGGCATAGACAAGTTCTATGACTTCCACCTTGGGAAGGGGACCAAGTGGTTCAGAAATAGAGAACAGGCTATAAATGAGATGATGAATAATGAGTATCTCAAGCAGGCTCTTCCAAAGAACAATTTGGACAAGATAGACCTCCGAAGAGGCTATATGAAAGATGACATTCAAGCACCCATCACATTGATAAGCCGGGTGTATGGGTTACCACAATCCACTCAATTTGAGCACCGGATGATCCTGTTGATAGAAAGGATCCAAGAACAAAAGGCAAGATTCAACTGGGGCACTATTATTAGTGACAATTTGGATGAGCAATTGACACTAGTAAAGCATAATCCTAAGTTCTACATGAGCACCTACGTGGTTTACTTACTAGCAGCACGGGTAGATTATCCAGGCCTTACCAAGAAGGGAAATCTAAATGACCCAAATGCATGGCCCCACATTGTATACCCACAACTGATAAAGATGACGCACATGCCAGAGGATTCCCCTAACTACAGGATAGTTAACGATGCATTCATATTCGCAGTCATCCGATCCATTGAAGGTGACTTTGCTAAGAGGATGTCAGAGGAGGCTGCTACTAAAATAAGGGCCATTGGGGCCTATTTTATCCAATTCAAGACTTTCACATACATTCAGATAGCCGGGTCAACCTTGCAACCATGGAAGTTGACCAGGTACCCATCCGATTGGATAATTTTACTGGAGATGGCTAGACAGCTCGCAGATGCATACGAACACATAAAACATAAAAAGAAGCATTTTTGGGACCTTCCTATCTCTTTGGGACCATACACACTATAAGACATGAAATTTTTCAAATCCTTGGCTTTTGAATTGGATGATTGTCCCTTACAGTTCTATAAAACAGTGCGAGCCCGTTTTGATCCCATAGGTACTTACAGCCACATTATTGGCAAATTCTACATACACGAGCCACACTTGGAAGATCACTGGATAAACTGCATAGACGATCATGAGGTCAGGATCTGGGATTATTGTCGAATGAACCTCACCCTGGCAAAAGAGGTATTAAAGGTTCCTATTTCCTCAAAGGTTTGGGAATGTGATTCAGACGAGGTCTTAGAGGACATTTACACAAAAGATAAGGTATGTGACAGGTCAATCATGAACGCAGAGGTGGACAAGGATGAGAATGATGACATGGAATTTTGGGCGAGACATGTGATAAAGACCACAATAATTTGGATCAAGAAGCCACACAAAATGAGTCCAATCCCAGTGAAAACATTGATGGAGCCCTCAAGGAAAGTAGAAAAATAGCGAGGGGAGAAGTCCACAGTTCCTAAGTACAAGAAAGCTCCCACTCAGAAGCCGAGAACCGTGTATGGTCATGAACGACAAGTCAAATATGGCTCTAATCCTAGGCCCAAGAAAATTAGAATGACAGGCTAGATTGACCCACCAGCCGGGTCGTCACAACGCCTATCAGGTGAAGGCCCATCTACCTCTGGCCAATCTCCCCCCACCGCTGAGAAGGGAAAGAAAACATATAAGAGGAAGAAGAGTTTTGAATCTCTGTGGTTAGAAACAGTGCAAGAAGAGTCTGAGGAAGCGGAATAAGATGAGCCCTTAGTCCGAAGGACGAGATTGCAAAAAAGGAGAGAAAAGGAAGTTACCAAGAAACATAAAGAGGATCCCAAAGAGAAGGATAATCCTTTGGATGCCTTAGGATCTAATGAGTTTATGATTTCATATTTTGAAGGACTTGAAGGCTATTTGGATCATGGACAGGATGTAGACACTGGAGCACCATTTCTTATTCAGCTCCAGGTAATCCTGACTAAACCACCAGTCCAATTCACCAATCCTTCAATGGATGTCCCTGCTACACAAGTGAGCTCTAGTTCCACTCAAGAGCCTGAGGTTCGGGATAGTGGGATAGCCCGAATCACTACTACAAATAATATAGCCAGGGAAGTACCTGTTTCCACTCCGCCACCTCATACCCCTACTGCACCATCTTCTCTACCACCTCCAATTCCTACTCCACCATTAATTCCAACCCCAACACCTACTCCTACGCCAAATCTGCCCTCCTCTACTACTACCATTCTCCCATCTCCCACTCTAGCCATACCAACACCTACTCTATCAACATCAATCCCTTCAGCATGCTCCGCCCAGGTTTCCAAAGAAGTAGTAAGTACGAAAGGTACATCACCTTTCCAGACCACGCTAGAGGCCATGACCGGTCTTAGGTCAAAATTATTAATTGACCCTTCCGTCGACGAGGGCTTGGACAAAGAAGGGGAAAATGTGGTAACTAAACGAGGTGAGGTGGCGAGGGAGAAGGAAGAAGGAGAAATGGGTATGGATGCAGAAGGGGAAAGAATGAAGGAGGAAGCGAACAAGAAAGGGGGTAGGAAAAGGAATTAGAGCAAGAAATAACTCTGAAAGTACAAGGTTTAACTTTGATCCTCCATGTTGCACCATATGAACCTGTAACTACATCCAAAAAACCTACTTGGTTTACCAAGGAGATACAACCCATGAAGAGAACTTACACTAATGAATTAGATGGAGAAGATACAAGTATGACCTCTGTAAAGCAAGCTTTCCACCAGGCAAAAATTCATGTACCTGCAAGAACCATGTCATATGTGACTCAGGACACTAGGGGTCATTGGAAAGCCCAGATAGTTGTCCCACCCCCGAGCACTTCTCAAACACCTGGCACAATGGAAGATTATACATTCAGAGAGGTGGATTTGGGCGAACCTACCAGAGAAGGGAGCAAGACACTAGCAGCTCTAGGGCTTAAGCACACTTTGGGGTTCATGAATAAAGATGAAGAGACCATCAAAACCTTAACAGACCAAAATGAAGCTTTAAAAGGATTCATTCAAAAGATGGTGGGTCCTATTGACCCAAATTTTTCAGAGGCTTCATTACAAGACATGCTAAACAAAAAGGCTACACCAGATTTGCTGGCAGGTTTGACTCCTTCCTTCATCCAGGCAAGTGCTGATTGGAGAAATAACTTCAAACAATCTAGAGAGAAGGCTATCCCATTGATATTCAGGCCATACCAGACTATATTGGTCGAGGCAAATTCACTAATTGACTTGGTGGAATATGATGGGGGTATAGATTCAGAAATAATTAAGTGGCAAGCAGCCCTCCAGGATTTGGAGATAATCCAAGAGAAACATTTCCAAATCCTAGTGAAGGTCTATGAAGGTGAAGAAATGGACAATTTTAAGGCATGGACTGAACAGGTGACCAAAATAATTAAGGTTTACATGAAACACTAGGCCCTCATAGCTGACAAGCGAGAGGAAATAATAAAATGATATAGATGCATTCTTAACAGGGGTCGGCCTTGATGTATATCGGGATAAAGACAGACAGGCTCTACGTCCATCGAAAGAGGTGGTTCAACAGTTCAAGGATGTCTTGGCAAGAGTTAGCACCAAAGAGGCCCTGCAACAGTTATTTTACCTAAAAGAGGAAATACAAAGGATGTCCCAACATGAAGAAGAGATCACGTTCTTCTCTTCTGAATTAACTATCTTCAGAAAGAAACAAGAACGAAGGGTCGCTAAGATAAAGAGAAAGGAGATAAATTTTGAAGAAGTTCAGGAGATAGTACAGAGGCTCCGGACAGCTCACCCAGAGGTCTTTCCTGGATAAAGATTCAAGGTCCAGCTAAGAGGTGCACAGGACAAGATTTCCACACTTAGCTAAATTTCTAGTAAGGCAGAGTTTTTGGCCTTTCAGCCTTTGACATTTTGACCTTTTGGCCCCGAAGAAAGAAACATTTTTTGGCCTTTCGGCCTTCGAAACATTTGGCCTTTTCGGCCCCTTCAATTTTTTTTGGCCTTTTGGGACTCTCCCAAATTTTGAAAGTTGGGAAACACTCAAGAAATTTTAAAAGGCATTAAAGTTTCAAGGTAGAGGTCGGGGTCTGAAAGCTGGGTGTTTCCAGCGAGGTCACTTTTATCAACACTAGTCAAGGACTCCAAATCAGATGAGTGGACAACTTGAGTTCGTTCTAGAGGGACTAAGGGTCTCCCATCAGTTCCCACTGCCAGTAAAAGCCTCAGATGAAGAACCCAAGAAGAACCACCAGAATCAAGAAGAAGACTCCAAGTTCACAAAAGGAACTTGCCTTCTTTCCCTTTCTCTTCTTGGCAAATTTTTCCCTCTTTGCATGAGAAAATGGATTGTAAATGGGTTTAATAATCCATGCAAGTTATATAGTATCTGTTAGCAGTAGTTTCCCTTCAGTAAAGTTCTAGTTCTCGCTTTTGTTCTCTAGTTTAGACTCTTTGATGCCCTAACTCTGAAAATCAGAGTTGTAGATCAAAACTCTATATATTGTAATAAAAAAGAAATGTAAAGGGTCGACTTCTTAATACAATAAAGATCTACATTGGGTGCTTCATTCGTGGTGTGTGAATTACTGTTATCTATGTGAATTTATTGAATGTATGCTTGCATTATTCTTTATTTTCAGAGAGCCCTTTGTGTTGTTGTGTTTCGAATTCGTGCTACCTTTAGTTGTAGTTTGTTGTTGCATATCTACCTTGCTGTGACGAATGTGTGGAGGATGCTATCTTTGGGCTTAATGATAAATCCGTCTCGTGGGTGTGCACGTCTTGGTGGCTTCGCAATTTGATAGCTTTTGAATATCTCGTACGAGTAAAACATATCTTTTCTCCAAAACGCTTGCATCTGTGGAGTAGTGAATTGTGACATGGTCTGATTTATGCTTTGTGGGTTGTTCCAAATCTCTCCAGCATTCAATTCACAAGGAAGGGTTTACAGCGGTTTATGTCCTTAGGATTTTACTTTTCTTTACAATTCGCTGCATTTCTTGTTACCCTCATCTCTATAAATTCTGTCTTGAAATTCTAAAAATCGCTATCTTAAAAAATACAAAAGTTGCATGTTATTTACCATACCTACACTTGTTAAAATGGAAAATACCAAAAAAAGAAACTAACAGTATTTTACAGTTTTTGTCTTGAATGTACCAGCAAAGGCCTCCTCGTGAACAATCACATTTATCTTCAACTGAGTAACCAAGCAGGTTGTGACCCGACCCCGGAGAACCTTGGGAATAACTTTGTTATTCTTTCAAGAGAGGAAATCGA
>MU225301.1:2632018-2644865 GCA_018584345.1 Thuja plicata | reverse complement strand
TTACTCTTGTCTCAAGCAAGATCACATTGGTTTGCCCCCAATGTCTAGCAAGGTAGAGATCATTATAGATGGATTAGAAAGTTGTTGGATGAGGTGAAAAGACAATGATGGATGAAGAGGGTGAATGCAACCATCAAAGACAGTCTCCTCAGGATTACCCAAGCTAGGGAAAAACATAAATATCGCAATGTAGTCATGAAAAGCATGTGGTCCAAAAGAAGGGACATGTCAAGAAGTAACTAAGAAACTGTTTTACATTTTTTGTTCTTCATTTTGATCAAGACCAAGGGGTCAATTTGATAGGATAGGATATAGCTATGATAGCGAAATAGAGATAAGCAGTGATGGAGGTATAAGTGGATGGTTTGGATTATGGTAGGAATGCTCAGAGATAGGAATTATAGGCATGGGATAAGCAAGATCATGATAGGGTATCATGGATGAGAGCAGGTGAATAGGCTGATGGAAAGGATAATGCATGTCAGGATATATGATGCTCATGGATATGTTCAACCTTGTCAAGATCACCGAAAGGAAAATGGATGCTCACGTGCTAGCTGGATGTAAGATATAATGGATAATATGACATGGAAGGAACTTTCCCCCAAGTGAAGAGTGCAAGTATGATGAATTACGCATGACGCTTGTTTGCCAGGTTTTCATCATGGTACTTGTCCAAGGTGCCACAAGAAGTGGTTTTCACCATAGGACGGATTGATTTATCTTTACTTTTGCTACCAAGGTACCTGTTTACTAGGTTTTCACCAAGGCACTTTTTCTTTATTCTTTTTTTTTCTTACTTTTGATTGTATGGAGGAACCTAAGCTTCTTTCTCTTTAGATAGTGCTCGTTTGAAAGATATGCTATGATGAGCCAAGGCCACTGAAAGTATGCTCAAAGATGTTGATAGGGTGATGGTAGAGAAGAATGATATGGGGGATAAGGAAGATGGTAGCCAAGGAGTTATGTGATGGATTGGATAAGAGGAGTGGAAGGATATGAGATGGGGTATGGTGATAAGATCAACATTGACACACCCCTTGCAGGGTAGTGGATAAATGGAGGAAAAGTGAATGGAATAGCTCGAGACTTTGATGGATGAGTGTAAATGGATCTTGGTATGCGAGGACCCAAGATGGATGAAGAAGATGGGAGATGTTTAGATGTAGATGAAGTGGAAGCCTTTGGAAGCTTGGATGCCAACTCTGACTTTTCCTTTTTATTCAAACCTTTTAAGAGAGACTTGGGAATCCACATAACATTTGATTTTCTTTTTGTATCCATGTCCTTTGGAAGAGACTTGGGAATCCACATATCTTTAGATTTTCCTTTGTTTTTGGATGATTTAGAACACAATTCTTCCATGATGGATTTAGGAACCCATATTTTGTTTGATATTATTCTTTGCTTGGATTTAGAATGCAATTCTTCCATGATGGATTTAGGAACCCATATTTTCTTTGATATTACTCTTTGTTTGGATTTAGAATGCAATTCTTCCATGATGGGTTTAGGAACCCATATTTGCTTTGATTTTACCCTTTTCTTAGTGAACCTTTGCGGTCTCTTGAATATTTCCTTTTTCGTTATAGTCACATGTAGATTAGATGGGACATAGTGATCTGCATATGTAAGTGGATTCTTCAATTTTTTATTTCTTCATTGCACATCCAAATTGCTTCCAAAAGACTTGGGGAATGTGGATGAATAGGACTGATATGACTGGTTCATATGGATTGGTTGATAAGGATATTTCAAGGATATATGTCTTTGTTGATCTTGATAAGAGATAGGATAAGTTGATGAAGGGATATAAGGACCCAATATAGATGGAAGGTTTGACAGATTTAGCTTTGGGATATAGGGAACAAGGATGGATTTCGAAGATGGAGAAGGTTGATGCATACGTTTGAATGGAGGGAGATAAAGTGTGGAAGGGATATCAACATATTTAGAGTGAGCTATATCGCCAAGTATCTTATCTTTTGAATTCATATTTATGTCAATAGGAGCATGAGTAGCTTTGATATGAGCAATTTTGATAGGAGCATCTGAAGCTTGAGTGGATTCATTGTTATGCAAGGGATTTAGAGGAATGATAGTTTTTGGATATGGAAGAGTATGACAAGGGGATGGTGGTATGCTATGATCTTGACAAGGATCTTTAGATGGTGTACAAAGGGTACCTTTCTGTTGATTTTCAATGGGCCCATTAGAGATGCCAGAAAGGATATCTTGATCTTGCTTGGGAGATGGATAAGATATAGGAGATGTAAGAGTTTCTTCTAGGAAGAAATGGAAGGGGATGATGAAATCATCATGGAACTCTTGAGATGTGTGACTTTGGTCAATTGTTGGATAAAGATGGATGGTGTCTTGATCTTGATCATTACCAGTATTCATTTCTTCACATTTTAGATTGTCCTCTTGACATGGAGCCACTTCTAAGGATGAGGTAAGAGTGTTGATCTGCATGTGAGATTCTTGACAGGCTGATGAACAATCATTTGGAATAGGTATGATAAGCATTGAAGAACATGGATGTTTTGGGTCTATGATCTTCGAACCTTGAGAAGGACTTGTATTCATTTGCTGATTAGCTTGGATATCTTTTAGAGGTAGTCCCTAAAGGTAGACATAGTCGTCATTAGGCTCAGTTCTTGATGGAGATGGTGAAGCTTTAGGAGATGGAGGAATGGCAGAAGACGGAGATATGATCTATGAACCATTGCTAGACATAGATTCTTGATATTGATCATGCTCAAGATTAGATGAATCATTAGGATTTTCAACCTCGATTATGCCATCATCTATGAGATCTTGGATTTTATGTTTCAACTCCATGCAAGCTGAAGTTTTATGTTCATTATGTTGATGATATGCACAATAGTTACTCAAGAATCTTCGTCCATGTGATGTGTCTTGAGGTAATGTGATGAGATCATTATCAAGAAGTTCTTCTAATGTAGATTCATAAGATTGTCCCAAAGAAGTAAAGACTCTCTCACATTTAACCTAAGGTTCTTCTTTCATGAGGTTACTAATCCCTTTGGAGGGAGACTTCGTGGTGTTTTCAAAAAAATTTAGGGCTTTGGAGCCACTTGCTTGATAATGATCAAATAGAAAAGGATAGATTGAGCTTGATGAGGATTTATTAGATTGTGTATCCTTTTCCCCTTTTAATTCTTGGATTTCAGATTGCATAGTTTGAAGTTGTTTTGATAAAGCTGCCATAAGAATCTCTTCTTATGCGTTGTTAAGAACATAAGGTTTAGCCCATTTGCTTTTAGACATTGTAAGATTGGGTCGGTGCGCTTGCATAGAAGATTGAAAATGAGGTATGATGAATTGATTGATTGATTATCAGGTGATGAAGTGATATCTAAAGTGTTGATTAAGTCCAAGAACAAAGGACAAAGGAGATAAAGTCCAACTGAAAATGAGAAGCAATGACTCCGATCTTGAGTCAAGGTTAACGAACCTGCTCTCGCAACTCAGGATAAGGACAATGCAAACAAATATGATAAGATAACAAGTTACTTGGACTAGTACAATGAAATCAGATTTTGAAACAACAATGAGTCAGACTGTCAACAGATTGCAATCAAAGACAAACTAGTGATGATGTTGATGAAAGCACAGATTTGGTGAAAATATAGACATAACTTTCACAATAGAAGAGTAATTTAGACAACAAGTTGATAGATTTCCAGAGTTTGATATAAGATGCAGAAATCCAGACAAGAGTTGACAACTAACACCTAGAAGTGTAGATTTTGAATCGTTGATCACTTTGATGTTTGATTTGAATGTTTGTTTTGAATGTTTTTGATGCTTCACCCACGTAAAACACATCAAGCATAATGTTTGTTGCAAAAATAATAGAGACACCACAATCCTAGGATAGCCAGGGCAATATCTGTTGAATTCCCACTTGAACCGAAGTTCAGCCATGCCTACTCATAGCAAAAAACTTAGAAGCTTGGAGGCACGGGCTCCTGCTTACAGTACACTCATTTCTCAGGCACACCAAGCTTCAAATCCCAAGGGTAATGAATTCCCAAGGAACTATTGTCTCTACTAAGAGCCATGAAAGTGTGGGATGTCTTAGTCAATCTCTGACCTCTTGCGCCAATAGATAGAGGGTTTTTGGATACTACAACAAAGTTTTTAATTAAGGCATTCGTTTAGGTGGTTATACTTGCGACAGATTAGCTCCATTATGGAGGCCTCCCAACCTACAAAAGTTATGTTCTGTAGGTTTTAACACACCACAATGGTACTAAGGGAGATCTTCTTCTTGGTATAACCCAATCAACACCTGTTCACTGTGACATTAATCACAATGACATTTTTTATATACCGATTCGGAAGGGCTTGGCTTTAGCCTGTTACCAGTTGGGCGATCCACTCTCACCGGCTCTGTTAAAGCACTCGGGAGGTATCCACACTAAAGGATTTGTATAGATTTCTCTTACACCCAAGATCCACAAAGGTGAGGGGAGAGGATATGTCCATGCAATTCCTTGGTTTTACAAACTAGAAGACACTTTAGACACATAAGAAGAAGGCAATGATGTTTCTAGATTTCTGATCATCCCAAAAGGGCGAGAGCATAATCTCCTAACATTATTGTCATTCCTAAAACATCAAAAAAATGTTCATTTTAAGAATTCTTGCATGTGGGTTCCTATTTTAAGAAATAAAAAACAAGATGCAAGCACAATGTTTTGCGTTCTATCAATCAAAGGCAACCTGCAAAACCAATTCGTGAGTAGTTTGTGTTTTCTTTTTCAACGTCATGCATCAAACACATTAGTAGTTTTCTCAAATTTTTTTCATCTCATGATTTCCAAAGTGCTGCATAGATCATCAGTAACACAAAAAACATGCATATGAAGGAAAAGCATACAAATCAATTGAAATTAGAAAAAGTGCACCTTGATTTTTTTAATGCTTTTTACCTAGTCATAAAGATGTGATTTTTAGATATATATTTAGACTAGAAAAATAGAAATGGAAAGAAATAAACCCTCTTAAAAATCAGTGAGCTTTCTAAAAAAGTAAGAATTTTAAAAAAATTCCTTCATTTGTGCCCTAGGGACCCTATTTTTCAAAATAGACCAGATTTCAAAGATGTATTTATTTCGGTCATTGTATGTCATGAAAATAAAAAACTTAGAGAATAGACCCCATTTAGAATTGGAAGATATTTCCAGAAATATAAATTTTTTAGATAAATTCTCTAACTTGCGTCCAGAATTAATTTTTTATGAAAAATCATAAAAAATATTATAAATCGCACAAAATTAATCATAAAAATTTGATTTTCAGATTGTAGGCTCCTGATACCATCCCCAACCTACAAAAACAATTTCATAAATAGATTCCAAGATATTTATGAGATATGATCAAATCATTGAAAACTTGCATGCAACATCAAAACAATAAACAAATTTGAATGCAAAAGTTAATAATGAGGCCAGAAATTGAATATTCTGCCTCACGGTGGGCGTCAAAAATTGAATATTATGCCCCACGATGGGCACTAGAAATGTGCTAGCTTAATGTGGACCTCTGATTTAGCAATACACTTCAACATGGTCATTATACTTCAGCTGCATACAGGGATGAATATAGATTCATACATCCTGCATGTCTGAAAGAGTTGACCTATTGCTTTTTAGAAGGCAGGAGTATGAGCTTGCTCTCAGATCATTACAAGCTCAGTGACTACACACTAACCTAAATGAAGGATTTAAAAGCTATATGCTGAGAGTAAACTATTGATTGATCTAAATACAAATGTAATTTTAGATTGTTGTTAATCCAAGCTAGTTAGAATTCAGTTTTAGAACACCAATTGAAATGTGAGATATTCAATTTTAAACCCAAATTGAAAGTGTGTTCTAAATTTATGTTTGCATGGTAAAAATTTTAAAATCAGACCTGGACAAGTGCAAACTCAGGCAGATAAGGTTGAAATTCAAGACATTTGAAGGCAAAATTCAGATTTGAAGGTGATTTAACAAGACATTTTAAGGTGAATTTAATCAGACCCCAGCGTAGCACCCTTATTCTTTGCAGATCCATAGCAAATTCAAAGAGAAGTAAATTTTAGACCAAGCCCTAGAAAAATCACCTTGATTTGCAGTAGTGAAAGGCAAATTTGAGTAGATTGGAGGATGAAAATCAAAGTTGGAAATGAAATTTAAAAATTAGATAATCATTTGAAGAGAAAATTTCAAACCCATTGGCAATGAAGTGTGAATTTCATATCATGGGAAACACACATCTGTGATGGGGAAAATGAAGTGTATCATAAAATTAAACATTGTCCATCATGAAATCAAGTGTATTCCATACTTTATACTATAGTAATAATAAATACAAATATAAGAAATTAATCAGTAGCGAAATTCATTTCAAGCTGGCAGCGATTTTCATCTATATTTGGGGCAGTGAAATACTTCTTCTTGGGCAGCGAACTTTTAGGCGGTGGCAGATCAGGGTTTAACATAGAGAATTACTCCTTTGTAAAGGGCAGTGAATTCAGTCTCTCAATAGGACTGCAACATATTTCTAGGGGGTGGAGCGACATTAAGCTAGGTGGTTTTTTTATTAAATATAAGATATTGATGCGATTTCCCTGCAAACCCTAGCGATTTCAATTTAAAAAATCATTTTGAAGGGCGATCCAAAGTAGAAAGTAATCAGATATAGGGGTGATTTATGCCCTAGTTCTCCAGTGAAACACATCAAGCAGAGGCAGCGCAATAAATAAGGAGTAGGTCCGAATACTAAAGCAGATTCGAGTGCAGAAAGAGGGAGCTGCGACTTGAAATAGGAAAAGAGATCCAAATTGGAGTGTGAGGCAGTGAAACATAGAAGGCTTAGGTAGTGATCTAATACAACAGTAGGGACCTGTGACATCAAATAGAGGGCAGCGATTGTAATAAAGAGGCAACTTCTACATTACGATTTGCAAAAATGAGAAAGTCACGAACGCAGTGAAAAATTTCTTTTCAGCAGAGGAAAATTTCCTTAGGGTTTATCCATCATTTTCAGTCGAAGCAAGCATCTGCTAGCAACTATCATGGCAACACCATTGAAAAATCCAATGTGGCTTCCGCGAATAAGGAAAAAGATAGAAAATTTACTAGTTACTACTTTAGATATTAGCTTTACGGTCATAAGCAAGCATAATGTAGAACTAAGGGCGTTCAACCTCACCCAACATACGATCATCTTATAGATTTCATCGCCAAGAAGAAAGAAAGAAGTCTCAGGGAAGCTCAACAATCAGAAGCACCAAAATGTTGGGTTTCTGATACAACTGTAAAGAAAATGGATGGAAACAGGAGTTTGACTGTGGCATCCGAGGGTTTGGCAAGTAGTAAGGTGATTCCTATGCCCAAGGTGTTCACAGTGCAAGCCCTAGACCATCAGATTCAGGTTTTTGCAAAAACAAAATATGCAAAAAGCAGTACAATCCCCGGGACCGCCAATGCCCCGATGTCTAGGAAATCTCCGGTGCGAAATCCCTATGAACCTCTATCTGCTAAGGGGGGAGGAAGATAGATGGTGGCTCAGGTGTCTCTTGGGGACAGAGATATAAATAAGAATGAATGGCAGATGGTTAAAAAATGGAAGTCGGTAAGATCTATCCCAGGTAAGTATGATACCAAGGAAATTTTGTTAAAAAACTCTTTCGATGCTTTGAATAAAAAGGATTTTAAGAATATTATTTTTAATACTTTCTATTCGATTCATAAGTCTGTAAAATCATATACTCCTCTGTACAGAAGGAGTAATAGCAGAAATATGAATCCTTCTCACACCTTCTTGGATAAAAATGATAATAATCTTAAGGTACCTAGATTAAGAAAAATAGAGAAGGTTTATTCCCTGCCTTATAGGCACAGTACTCTTAAAAATCCATTCTTAATCCATGGTATCACTGATCAAAAGCATGCTAGCTTGGTATTGGATAAAAATCTTATATTGCAGAAACAGGAATCCTGGGCAGAGATAGGTGTGATCTGTAAATGGATGGGATCAGGGGCATCTATAACTGATTTAATAGAAGGACTGGTTTCTCAAATTCCCATGGAGGTAAGTATTTCTATCCTTGATGATAATTTCTTCTTTATAGATTGTAAATGTAATAGCATCAGGGACTTGATAATGAAAGAGGGATTTTTAAAATATAGACATACACATTTTTTTGTCTCATATTGGTTTCCACTTTTTAATCCTATCAAAGCAGCTGATTTTATGATAGAAAAAATAGTCCTATTGAGAAATCTACCATTGGAATGTAATCATCCAGAGATTATCAAAGATATATTCACAACTTTGGGGAATTCCAAAGAGTCATTAAAACTAAACATAGACATGTAGAATTAATTATTGTAGTTAAAATGAATTACCATAAAAAATTCATTCCCCCTATTCAGCTGTGTTTTAATTCAAATACTATTTTCATAAATCCAAAAATTATGAAGGATTATATAGAAACTTCGTAGGTAGACAACAGATTTATCTTAGATGTCTTATAGAATGATATAATCGATCTTCCAAGCACAAACTTAGATTTAAATGTAAGTCTCCTTAAGGACAGAGGAGGCTTTACTCTTCTAAATATAGAAGCCTCAGATAACTCCTCCCCTAATGTTCAAACAAATTTTACCTCAATAGCAAATGACAGTGAAAATTTGGCCTCTATATCTCCCCTACCTATTGAAAATTTAGAAATACCTCATATATATGAGGCATTCCCACCATAAATTGAAAATACACCTGTTAACATAATGCATAACTCACCTGAGAAATGTAATCTGGAGAATGAGTTAGAACAGATCGAGTTAGATAAAAAGAATAAAATTTGTTTACATTACGAAGATAAGTGCAACATTGATCTATGTGAGACTGATCTATGAATAGAACAGTCTTTGAAACCTGAATGTTCCAATTCAGTAGCATTAGAGGATCCTGAAGGCAAATGTAAAAAGGTAGTTAATCAAATTATAAATTATTTAGGAGAACCTCTAATGGATGAACTAATGGATATGTTTATGGATGAGATTTGTGATTTTGATGAATTAAAATATCAGAAGGAAACCGTAATTAAACTAATTTAGGAATGTATTCTAGAAGAAAATGAGGTAGAGAACACTAGGTCAACTCAACCTTTACTCTCCTCTGTTCCAGAAATGGAAATCTCAGAAAATGTCCTTCCTGTTAATTCTGATATGTCATCAGATATAAAAAACAGAGAGAAGGAAAAGGATAGGCCTATTACAATAAAGGATAATATAAATTTAATTCAAGCTGAAAATGTAATTAAAGATAAATGCACCAATGACATGATCACTAAAAATATACCGAACATGGGGATGGAACAAGCTATCTCAATCCCTGTAGAGTTAGAAACTCTAAAACTGGATCTATTAGGGAAATCAGTAGATATAATTGAAACATTTGGTAAAGAGATTATAGATATGGATGAACCCCTTGTGCAAACAAAAAATGAACAAAAGAGCCCAGAACAGCAGGATAATACTGACATTAAGTCTGCTGGAAACTCAACATTGATTAAGGACTCTATTGAAGGCCTCTTTGGGATTACTAATGAGAATAGAAATCTGGGCATAGCTATGAACAGAGGGAGCCTAAGAACACCCAATATTAACAGAATTAAAAAGAAAAGAGGTAGGAAATCAACCATCGAATTGAGATCGTTAGACGACAATGCAGGCAACCAAAAAAAGATCGCTGATATTCTGTATACAGGGAAGGGGAAGTGCCTTCCCTAGCAGCAATGAAAGTCACTACTTGGAATGTTAGGGGACTAAATTCCCCTAACAAACAGAGACTAATTAAGAGATATCTAAAAAGCTTTGAATCCGAAATCATATTATTACAGGAAACTAAACTCAATAAAGAGGAAAGTACTAAGGTTAGTAAGAAACTAGGCATATGGAAATTAGAATTTGTATCATCTATAGGTCATTTAGGAGGGTTAGCAGTATTGTGGGACCCTCATAAAGTTTCAGCCATACCTACATCTAATAATAATAATTGGATGGCTCTAGAAATCAAAAGTCTAAAATCTAATCTGAAATTCAATTTAATTAACGTATATGGACCGATCCTCAACGAAGAAAAAAGGAGAGTATGGCATGAGATTCACCTCTTTTTAAATGATTTATCAGAATACCCTTTTCTTTATTGGAGGAGATTTTTATGCCATCTTAGATCCGGAGGAAAAATTTGGAGGCTTACAATACGTATCACAAGCACACAAAGACTTTAGCAAATGGGCCTCGGACAACCATTTAATTAGCATTAACACAAATAATGGCATAGGTTTTAGTTACATCGCTGAGAAGTTGGATAGGTTTTTTATTAGGACTAATTCAGACAACTTTAAGTAGCTATATTCTGCAGAAATCCTTCTAGAGGCAGGATTGGCTCATTTTCCAATCAGGCTTTCTATTACAAAGGATTCAAAACCATCTAGAAATCCATTCAAATTTGAGTTTATGTGGTTCCAAAACCCAGAATTCATTAACCTCTTAGAGGATTGGTGGAAAAAAATATCGGTAAAAGGATCAAAAATGTATTGCTTAACAACAAAACTAAAAATTATTAAAAATAAAGCATTGGAATGGAATAAGAACAATTTTAATAATATCTTTGAATAAAAAGTTCAGTTAGAACAAGAGCTAGCTGACCTTAACAATATAGTAATAACACAAGGAATGAATGAACAAAGTTATCTCAAAGAAAAGGAGTTAATGACTAAATACAATGAAATTCTCCTTAAAGAAGAGATTTTTTGGAAATAGAAATCGAGGGAATCTTGGATTAAGGAAGGAGACAGTAACACAAAATTCTTCCATAACACCACTAATTTTAAAAGGAGCATCAATAGAATTTCTAAAATTAAGATTGACGAGGGTCATATCATTAAGGATCCTAACTAGATATCGGTTGTCCTTACACAATTCTTTCAATCCCTTCTTAATAAAACAGAAGCTACTGATCTGATAGCACAAAATGAAATGCTTAAAGCCATACCCAAGTTGCTCTCGGAAGCAGATAATAAGATGATTAACAATAAAATATCCTTTGAGGATGTGAAATCAGTAGTTTTTCAATTGCATTCGGATAAAGCCCTGGGCCTAGATGGGTTCCAAGCTGGCTTTTTCCAAAAATGCTAGCACTTTGTTGGTGAAGAGGTATGGCAAGCTGTAGAAGCAACTAGAAATTCGGGGTCTTTGTTAAATGAAATAAACAATACCTTTTTTACACTAATCCCAAAGAAAAATGAAAGTACAGAACCAGGGGATTTCAGACCGATATCCTTATGCAATATAATTTATAAGATCCTCTCTAAGTGCTTAGCGAATAGGCTTAAAACACTCCTTCCCAATATTATATCAGAAGAAAAAACAGGGTTTGTAGCAAATAGATCGATCCTGGATGGAATTATTATAGCACAGGAAGTGGTGCATACTGCCCAAATAACGAAGGATACAAGCATGCTTATTAAAGTAGACATACAAAAAGCATACGATAAAGTAGATTGGAGATTTCTCTGTAAATGTATGGAAGCATTCGGTTTCTCTAAGCAATGGATTAATCTTATTTTTAACTGTATTTCTACCCCTAAAATTTCAATTTTAATCAATGGAACCCCAGAAGGCTTTTTTAGTATATCCAAAGGCATTAGGCAAGGAGACCCGTTGTCCCCTTTCCTCTATGTCATTATGGCAGAAGCATTAGGAAGATCTATAACAAAGAAACAAATGGAAGGAAAAATCACAGGGTTGAAGGCTTCAAAAAATGTTCCAAATATTACACACCAACAGTTTGCGGATGATATGATTTTACCTAGCCATGCTAACAAGAAAGAAGCTAGAGCATTTAAAGAAATCTTAAACATATACATGAAAGCTTCAGGACAATGTGTCAATCCCACTAAATCGGAAATCTTCTTTATTAACACCTCTTCAAAAGTAGAATCAGAGATATGTAATATGATGGGATACAAAATTGGTATATTCCTGTGTAAATATCTGGGCATTGACTTGGATAAAGGTCTCTTATCCTCCAAGCTCTGGCAGCAAGTAATCACTAAAGTACAAAATAAGAAAATTTCTTGGAAAGGAAGATGGTTAACAAAATCAGGTAGGGCGACTATGATAAAATTAGTTCTCTCCGCCATACCTACGTACCATATGTCTGTACTCCCCCTCCCTACTAATATTAAAAAGAGCTTAGATAAAATGTTTAGAGATTTTTACTGGCAAGGTCCATTAGAAGACAAAAAACTTTCCCTTATTAAATGGGATACCTTATGCAAACCAATCTCTAAGGGGGGCCTTGGCATCAAAAATCTTTTATGGAAAAATCAAGCTCTTGGAGCTAAACTCATCTGGAGATTGTACAAGGAATCTAGTAGCAAATGGGCGTCAATATTATTACATAAATATATCCCTAATGAGGACCCCATTAATATATTTAGGTCACATTCACATGTTAAAGGCTCTCGGATCTGGAACTTTATTAAAGACTATAGAGGAATTATTAGCAAATGTCTAACATGGGATGTAGGTGTAGGAGATCAAGCACTATTCTGGGACAATTCATGGGTAGGACTTCCTACCCTAAACAAACAAGGCTTCTCATCAGAGTTTATGGAAGATTGTTAAAAAGTTAAAGGCATTTATCTTAAGGATTATTTTTGTAAGAAAAGAGTCACCAAATGGAGTGATTTAGAGGAAATTGATTTTGTATGGCATGAGAAGCAAAATATTTTGGCAATTCTGAAAGATAG
>MU225301.1:2612525-2628666 GCA_018584345.1 Thuja plicata | reverse complement strand
AACTGAGTGGAACTGGATTGTTTCCATTTTGATAAATCAGTTAACTAGATTTGATGATGTCATATGCATTTTTAATAAATTAATTGATTTTGAATGCACATTTATGTTTTTATAATTAATTTAATTTATTTTTTATTTAATTGACAATTTTATATTTTTATTTAATTAATATGTCAGAATATCAATTAAATAATTAACATAAGGTTTATTTTCCAATGTATTATGATTTTAGGAATTAATTAATTAATAAAGTACGATGATTGATTAGGACCTAGGGTTTAGGTCAGATCAGTTTGAATGTGATGAATTGCATGTTTGATGTAGGACTTAGAATTAATCAAGATTAGGGTTTCTTGATTAATTGTTGAGATTGGGGGTCTAGGGTTTAGGTGATCATTTTTAGGTGATTACATGTTTCACTATCAATGAGGTCTTGTATTTCATGTTTTAACCTCATGTAGTTCTCCGTTGTATGTCCCTTATTTCTATGATATGCACAGTAATCATTATCTCTCCACCATTTGGTTTTACCTCTGGTTCATAAGGCTTGGACTTATCTGACAACGTGATCAGTTTGTTAGCCAGTAGAGTCTTAAGGGTTGATTCATAAGATTCAACCAAGGGATCAAAGTCACTCTTTCATTTAGCCCATGGTTTCTCCTTCATATGGTTACTGATTCCTTTGGAGGATGATTTTGTGTTATCTTCAGTATCTTTTAGGGCTTTTGAGCCACTTGTCAAATTGAATACCACTGGTTTGGGTTGGGGAGTAACATTATTGACTACCCCATCATTCACTGTGTGTTTGTTCTTATTCCAATATTTGGTCTTATCTTTGGAACTGGAGTTAAATTTCGTTTCTTTTGAAAGGGAAACTTCACCTTTCTTTACAAGCACACTTTCAATCTTTAGTATGCTCTTCACAAGTTGATCGAAAGTAGAAAGATCTTGCAGCTGAAGTGGGTAATTATACTCGTCGAGTAATGCATTGGTAAAGATATCCATCTTTTCAGACTCAGGAATGAGTCATGGATATCTAGAAAATACTCTTCTCCATCGTTGAAGAAAAGTCAGGAATGATTCTCCTGTCTGTTGTTGAATTCTACATAATTCGATCATAGACATAGGATGTTGTATGTTATATGAATATTGTTGTAAAAATAGCTTCATCAGCTTGTCAAAAATTTTGATCCCTGTGGGTAACTTTGAAAACCACTCCATAGCTTGACCACCTAAGCTTCAGGGAAAGAGACACATGAGATACGTTTGTTCATGCATAAACTCTGTACATAGGGCACAAAATTCCTAAATGTGGTCTTCTAGGTCAGAATGACCGCTATACTTGTCAAATTTTGAGATTTCTACTCTACGTAGAAATGGAGGAAAGTGCAAAATTTTATTGAAAGGAAATGGACAAATGGTGTCCATAGAGAATTTTGTCAATGGTTTCTCCTTTTCCTGTATCATTGTTTGTATTTCTATTTACAAAGCTTGAAGATGTTTGGTTAATAGTGTTATAGGAGTTTCCTCCTCTTTGGCAATGATATCTTCCACTCTATAATGAGAGGGAAGTTGGGCTCCTTGTTCAGCTAGTTCTAAAAAGTATTGATCTTTGTCTCTATTCATGATAACCTTCATGACTTTGATGAAGGCTTGATCGTGTAGGCATTTGTTAACTTCCTCCTCAAAGTTTTCAGGATCTTCAAACTCTAGTATTTAAACATCATGATCATTTTCTCTAGACATGGTCAAATCTAGTAGTCTATTACCGAGAAAGACTGACTTGTGTGTAGTGTTTAGTTGTTCCTCAAAAAGAGGGTTTTCTGTAAGTGGAGGACACTATCATTCTGTGTAAAGTGTTCTAAAAGAACTCCTAGTGTGTACCGACATTAACTAGTTGATTCATCTAACTAGCGCTGAGGTGATGTCTAAAGTGATGACTAAGTCCAAGACCTAAGAAGACAAAGAGATAATGTCCAACTAAAAATGAGAAGCAAAGAATCTGATCTTGAGTCAAGGTTAATGAACTTGCTCTCACAACTCAAAATAAGGACAACACAGACAACGATGATAAAGATTAAAAGTCACTTTGACTAGCACAATGAAATCAAACCTTGAGACAATAACAAGTCAAACTATCAACAGATTGCGGCCAATGACAAACTAGTAGTGATGTTGTGAGAACACAAACTCTGTGAAAAGTCAGACAGAAGCATCATGACAGATACCAATTTGGACAACAATTTGACTAATTTTCAAAGTTTTAACACTAGATGCAAAAACTTGGACAAGAGTTTGACAATTTAACACCTAAGAGTGTAGATTTGGAATTGTTTGAGCATTTTGATATTTCTTTTGAATTTTTTTTTTTTTGTTTTGATGTTTTACTCACGCAAGACACATCAAGAAGAATTTTTTTTGTAAAAAGAACAGACACACCACAACCTAGCTAAGTAGGGCAACATCTATTGAATTTCCACTTGAACCAAAGTTCAGCCACAGCTACTCATAGTGGACAACTTAGAAGCTTGGAGGCACGCGATCCTCCTTACAGTGCACTCACTTCTCAAGCACACCAAGCTTCAAATCCCAAGGGACTATTGTCTCTACTAAGAGCCGTGAAAATGTTATTTAAGCACCAAATCTGAAGTATTATTTAAGCACCAAATCTGAAGTGTTATTTAACTACAAAACACAGACATGATAGTTTTGGAAGACACACAAAGTCTTCGACAAGCGTCCTGCATCAAACTCATTAGTAGTTTATGATTTTTTCTTCATTTACAACGTCCTGCAAACCACTGTTAGGTTGTAATCAAAGATAAGCATCAAGAACAACAAAGCCAAAGATTGGTCAGTGTTAAAAAAATTAGAAAATCAGAAAACTGATTACATATTTATAAAGTAGATGAAAAATCATGCACTTTCAAAAACAATTGCACTAAAAAATGTTACTGTATGAGCCCGTACAAGGCTCCAGAAGCTGCAAAATAGAGGATTAGACATGTATAGTGATCAAAATCTGCAATTTCTAATAAACTTGTGATTCAAAACCAGAAACTAATCCCAACCCATCAATCTTCAGCAAATTCTACCCCAAATAAAAAAAATTGCACTCAATTTGGATAAAAAATGAGCAAGTTATGGTAGTTTTAAAGATTTAATTGATTTTAAATGCACATTTTGTTTTTATTAATCAATTTAATTCCTTTTTGAATTTTATTGACAATTTAGTAATTTTATTTGATTAATATATTCGAATATCAATTAAATAATTAACATAAGGTTTATTTGCCAATATATTGTATTTTTAGGAATTAATTAATTAATCAAGTACGATGATTAATTAGGATCTAGGATTCAGGCCAAAATAGCTTGAAATTGATGAATTTCATGTTTGGTTTAGGACTTAGAATTATCAAGATTAGAGTTTCCTGATATGAGACTGAGATTAGGGGTCTAGGGTTTAGGTGACCACTTTTAGGTCATTACACATATATTGTCACCATTTTGTTGTCTGGTGACTGTTTTGTCATATTTTCATTCCTCTCCCCTTTATTTTTGTTGGAGCTAGAGGCATAGATGGTTGGAGACTTGGAGTACCCTAGGTGGACTCCATAGACTAGTCAAGAGATGTAATCCTTACTATTATCAATAGAAAGGGTGCTATCCCTTAGTAGCTATCAATCTACCGAAAAAAAGAATGTAAACTAGCAATCATTTCCAAACCTTATTTCAATGGGAAATATAAATTAGGCTCAACTTAAGTCTTCTACGAGAGCTGAGCATTGTTGACTAACTGTTCCTTTCTGAATGATGTGATTGGATATGATTAGTATGCAAAATGATGCAAGAGCTAGATAAAATGTTGGGAAATTGACAAGATTCAACATAAACAAATTAGAAAGTAAGCACATAATTATAGATCTTGAAATGAGATGTAGAAATGAACGTGTTGCAAGAATCTGAGCCTGAAAATATTGGTCAAGTGTCTTAGACACCCTAGATTTGGAGGTGCTTTCATAAAAAAAAAAACTTTGGATTTTGGATTAGGATGCTCTATAGATTAAATTTAGAAACAAAGTGTCGCTCAAGTGTGCTAAGTGACATAGTCCATGAATTTTTGCCTATTCTCTGTAGCTATGATTTCATGTGTGAGAGCTTACTCCTAGTACGATAGAGGCTAAAAACCTTAAAGGAAATGTTGAATCGACAAATGATACTTTTAGTATGAACTTCTTGCCTTGAAGCCTTCACGAACCTTGATGTTGCTCAAAAGGAGTCAATACATTCCTTCATTCATGGAGGAACACATAAAATTGATCATGATTGTTGAGCTTGAAAGCTTGAATGTTTGACTTCAAATCTCTCCTCAACCACCTTTTAGATACTTGATTGAAGGTGCTCAATTGGAGTGATGATTTGAAATTAGGAGATGTTCAAATGAGGGTGAGGGAGTTATATTTATACACAACTCACACATTTTGGGTTTTAATTTTGACAAAAGTGGATAGTAGGGAGCACTTTCCTGCTCTATATTTTCTCCACTATAAGATGTTCAAATTTGGGCCGAATAAGGCTAGACTATGGTACCCAGCACCATAGTCTAGGATGTCTATTTTTGAACCTATTCAAAATGAAATTGATTGAAGTTTTTTCCTAAATTATGAAGCTTCTAATTCCTTGCAAGGGATAAGTAGGTTCATTCAAATAAATTACTATAGAATAAGTTTGAAGCTAAGGATATATCGTGATACATAGAGTTTTTCCTATATAGTGCATGAATGCAAGTAAGGACATAAAATCACTACAATTGTTATGGTTTATTAAGGTTATTAAGACAATACTTTAACTTAGAATAAATTATTAACTTATAGAAATATGAGATATTAACTTAAAAATACTATTTAATTAAATATTTTATTGATAATCTATAAAAATAAATAGTTTACTAAAATATTAATTTAATATATTTAATAATTAAATTTACAATCTATATTTTAGAAATATTAAAAACAAAAGGAGTTCTTAGACTTAAATAATAATAAACATTGAGGGCTACCTTATCCTAATACCAATTTGTCTACTACTCAATTCTTTCAACTTCAACATCAGAATACACAATAAAAAATCTAGAATTTGTTTAATCATTTGTAATTTTTGAATATATTTTACCTTATCCTAATACCAATTTGTCTACAACTCAATTCTTTCAACTTCAATATCAAAATACACAATAAAAAACCTAGAATTTGTTTAACCATTTGTAATTGTTGAATATATTTTGTTGATTTGTGTGGGCCAGCTCAAAAACAACATTAGATTATTTATACAATCAAGTTCAAGTTCAGATGAAGTATTTAGATTTACAAAATATATTTTAAAAATAATGTCATTAACAGAAAGTTAAGACCCCCCAACAACACTTGCGGATTATCATCCAAAATTCAGGATAGCAATAGAGTGCTTCTAGATATGTATTATGACTGTAAAGTTTTTTCAGCTACTGGAAATTCCCATTCAATCCCCAACCATATCTCAGATAAATACTTTATAGCAAGTCCAAAACATTGTTGACACAGATCCAGAATATAGTTAAGAACTAGCATACTTGGTAAATTTAGAAGCAAAATTGTACTTAATGGTTACTCTAATTTTCTTTGTACGGATTCTTGCCAACAATCACTAGAAAGCAAAGGAGCTTAACATTTAACCCATAGGACTTTGCTTGGAAGATCTATTTGTGATTAAAGGGAGATTCGTGCTTCATCAAAAGAATTGATCTTTTCATGTATTGCTGACCTCCTCGAAGACCAGACTTTATTCTTGTTTGGTGGAGAAGATGGCATTGAAGTATTCGTTTGGGATCCTGAGATTATCTTATAGATTTCAAGGGTTTCCAATTTTCTTCCACTGAGTTTTTTAGAGTTTTAGGTATTCGAATGGCCCCCATGCATCTTCAATTTTTAGTCTTCTCCTTTTCCTTGAGAGGCTATACTCTATTTTCCATTTCATCAATAACAAAACAACCATTTTCCACTTTGGCAGGGATAGAAGGCTGGATTATCATCTTATGGGTGAGGTGGTAAATAAAAAGTAGCAGTATTTCCTTACAAATTTGATTTGATTCATGAGAGACAACCAATATAAAGGAAGAGTTTTGATCAGTGGGGGATTTCTCTGGGAAGAGGTCATGGTTTATCCATAATGGAAAATCCTAGTTCCAGTCAGACTAAGGCTGAGTTTTGGAATGGTGATAGTTTTGATTAGGGTGAATGGAATGGCCATAGTTTTGATTAGGGTGAATGTTTGTGATTGAGTTAATGAGAAATGGGTTTTGAGAGGACTTCAAAATCTTAGAAGAGGTTTGATTTTGAGGTTTGACTAGTCTCTGAGTTTTGAAAGGACTCCAAAATCTTAAGAGGAAAGTGTTGGTTTGGAGGTGGAATGCGCTTGGACTAATCTTGGCAGTTGCAGATGTACATGAAATGGTAAAGTTTCACAACTATGTTCTAATTATTCTGGAAAAGTTAAATCAATTGCCCTTCATTGTTCAGAACCTAACTTTGGGTTCTTTGAAGCAATTAAGAGAAATACCTTGAATTACTGCGACATGAGGTGTTCAATACTTTAAAGTTGGAATATGGCAGTAAAAAATCTGATAATGCCTTTTGACATGGATGCCACTGACATAATATCTTGATTAGACAGTTTTCTAGCATTTATTAACTAAATTGAAAATCACAAGACAGTTGTGTTGTTATTATCTTGTGATTTTCAATATAATTAATAAATATGAGAAAACTGTATAAATAGATACATTTTATATGTTGTGTAGTCACTAACTGAAGTTTGTGTGAACTTCACTATTACTTTCACCAGTATGTTCTAGGAGACTCACATTCTCAATTCATGTAAACAACTTAAGTATAGATAATAAATACGAGTAAACTGTCAAAACAGATACATTTTATATGTTGCATAGACACTGACTGAAGTTTGTGTGAACTTTACTGTTACTTTCACCACTATTCTGGGAGACTCACATTCTCAATTCCTGCAAACAACTTAAGTGTAGAAATCCAATAAAATACACCGGAAACACAAGTATGTCTCATTGCTCCTGTCACTTGTGGGTGCTTGGATAATCTAACGAATCAGTCTCTTTTATTATAACCAAATTATATCAATTCTTTGAATTAATGAACAGGAATGAGAAAAATAGAGGAATCTACATTTTTGAAGAATGATAGTTTGGGACAGACAGAAACCCATGTCTAATGTATAGCTTGAAACAATGTATCACAAGATTTTAAAGTCATAAGCTTCACATAACCAAATTAATTTGTATATATTTAGATATATAAATATGGTTTATGGCGTTCCTTATCAGACTAGCTAGGCCTTGCACTGACAACCAGGAACATGTCACAGAAAGTAAGAATTGAAGCCGTAGACATGAAATACTGTAAAGATAATTTATCCTCACTTGCATCCACATTTTTGTTGAAGTTCCAAATATGAGAATAATGTTTGCAAGAAATCCAAAAGGAGTAGACTGCATGCTCCCACCATTGATGCAACTTGCCATGGCTTTGAAAAATGTTCTTGTACAAACTCACCAAATAAAACTCTATACCTACTTCTGAATAATTCGAGCGTGTGCTTAGATCATATCTGAAAAGAGATTCGAGCATGTGCTTAGATCATCTCCGAAAAGAGGCAAGTTTCTTGAACTCACTCACCACTGAAGAGCTCGCAGTGACAAAGGGAAAGCAAGAGATAAATCTCCTCATCACATTGTCGTACCTCAAAATCCTCTTGGATAATAATCACACATCGCTGCCCCAACTATTACTACAGTCATTGACCAAAATCAGAATGTGCAAAATCGACATCTACAACCAATTTGTCCATTGGCCTTTTTCGCCAACGCCACAATCTCACCTTTAAACTTTGTTGGGCAGCTCCATGAGTTACCCAAAAATTTGGAGAAGTTTTGTACGCGATTCATATATGGTGAATCTAGGACATTGGAAGAACACATCCACACCTTCAAGGAAATTTGCAACCGTAAAGAGATTGCCAACCAAGATGTCATCTGTCGTCTATTCCCATACACTTTGGGAGAGTTTTCATACAACTGGCACCTAAATTTTCCACGAGGGTCTATCTCAATATGGAATGACTTTGAAACCAAATTCCTCAATCAATTCAAATTGTATGTCGATCCTGCTGTGACACATCACTAGTTCATAACCACAAGGAAAGATCCTAAGGAGCCTATTGCTATGTTTAATTATCATTTTCACAAAATGTGCCAAACATTGGAAGCTTCTTACACTATAACAGATGAGGTTGTCATACAAGTTTACTTGAAGGCTTTAGATCTGTTTACCTCGATCTTTCTAAGAAGACTTCCCCCGACGGATAGAGACACAACTAAAAAGGTGTACAATGAAGCCGTCACTTTCACTCAGCAAATGGACCCACAAGAAGGGAGCTATGCGGCTATGCCCATCATGAGGAAGCTTGCTATCTTGCACCCATTTGCAGCGAACAATCAAGCCTTGGCCAGTCACCTACCTATGCTAAATCCCATACCGGAAAAAACATGTACAACCGTGCCTCCATCTATTACTTATCTAGGCTACGAAGCTCATAAGACAACATTCGTAGAACATAGGGTTGTACCCCAAAATGAGCTTGATGCTCTCATGGCTTCTGAGTTAGATTTCGTAAAGAAGACTTTATCACAACTCACTAGCGAAGTTACTAGAATGAAGTTAAACCCACCCCAAAATCAAGGTGGATACCAATGAGCGTCTACTGGTCCAAATACAAACCCTCAAAATCCAAATAGGGGTTTTAATGCATGCAAAAACAACAACAACACGCAGGAGAAACCATTTGGACAGCAAAGGCCAAATTGGCCATGGAACACTAAACCAAATAATGGCAGCATCCCAGCAGACAATGCCAATACTTATGAGGCTTTAGAGGCCAATTTTGTCGGGGCTCGAATTAAGCATCAAGACAATAATGGATATATGAACAACCCCCAAGACCACTACACCTAGAGCCTAGAGGGACCCCCAGTGAAATTCAATGCTATGGTGTTCGATTGCTATGAGTCTGGAAAGGAAGGAGGCTCAGAAGCCTATACAGGAGAAGACAAATTTGTGTTCCCTTTTTTGAGAGAGAAAGAGCCTAAATATTTCAAGGTACATGCCTTCCAGAATGATCAATGAAACTCATATAACCTTCAGAGTAGAAAGGAACCCCTCACCGATGGCATACCTCCAGGCAAACAACCAACTCCACCAGATCCATGGAGTAGTAATAACCCCATACCTCCAAAAGGCCCGAATGCTCCTATACCTCCTACAACAAGTACATATGCTGGCTACCGAGGTGAGGCCTGGTCAAATGACAAATATAATGCAGTGGATGAGCTCAAGAAAACTAAGGCGAACATATCCATGTTTGAATTGTTGCAAGTTTGACCATCTCAAAAGGAAGCCCTTTTAAGATCTTTGGATCATTCAAAGCCTGGCCCTTCAAATAGTGCAAGGGCGCCCATGTCTAATATCAACACCTCTGAAGCACTCCCTGCAGTATTCATAGATAAGGTAGAGGTCCCACCATTCTTACTCAGCCTGCGAATGTTTGGAAAAAACCTACATAATTGCCTCATCGATTTAGGAGCTTCATGCAACGTTATGCCCCTGCCAATTTCCCAGAATTTGGGGATGGTGCCCCAAATAACGAACCAGGTAGTCATATAGTTAGACAAAACTGAGGTCAAAGTAATTGGTGTACTCAAAGCTATGCACATTCAACTAGTCGCAGATCCCAGGATACAAGAGCACATTGATATACACATAATAGACATACCTGAGACTTATGGGATGCTGCTGAGTCGAGAGTGGACCAAGTGCTTGAGAGGGTGGCTCTCTATAGATTTCACCCAACTCTAGCTACCATGGAGAGGTTTGAACAACCAGATCAAGATAGGTGCTGAACCTAAGCTGAAAAGGATGATCACCGAATACAATACCACAAATGAAGTATTGTTCACCCAAACCGATTTGGGAACTTATTGGATGGATGATGTCTTTATGTTATAGATTCGAGAAGGTGAAGAATTAGACCACATTCCCATCCAAGGTCTCCTTGAGAAAAAAATTGGTGATGATATTTTCCAAAGTTTCATCAACAGCACGATAGCCATCCTGCGGCATCTGGGTCAAGACGCAGATCCTAATATTTTGTTACTACCTGGATATTGCCGATTACATCAGGCTAGTCATTCAGAGTTTACGTGCCCCAATTCTCAAGAAGCCCTATCACGAGTGTTGGCTCAAATTTCCCAGCCGAATAAGCTACCAGAAGCACTAACAATAAAATAAGATGTACTTGGGACAAAAGACAAGAGTAACACCGCGCCCGATATGGACAGCCCAGTCCTTGCAAACAGTTCACCTCAAAATCAAGACAGTGAATCAGAATTTGAAGATAGAAGCGCTGCCTTGAATTTTCTTAGCGACTAGAGTACCTCAGATGATGGAGCGTGTCCCCCTTTCAGGAGAATGTTGGAGGACAAATCTGATAAAGACAACAAACTCCCCAAACCTAGGCATAACCAGTATGCAGGAGAATTAACTTCTTCCGACAGTGATGGAGAGAGGGGCCGAAAACCAAGGACCAATGGTTCCTCTAAGAAAAGCACAACCAAACCTAGTCCTACTAAATAGCCCCAGATATGGAATCTATGCTTCGATGGTTCCAAATGAAAACAACAAGCAGGTGTGGGAATCGAATTGGTAAATCCTAGAGGTAAGTCTTTCTATGCATCTTATAGATTACAGTTTCTTTGTACTAACAATGTTGCAGAATATGAAGCGCTAGTTCGTGGACTCCTAGCTCACGAGAAGGGAATCAAAATCTTAACAGTGGAAGGAGACTCACAATTGGTTGTCAAGCAGATCCGTAGCTAGTATACTTGCAATGATAAGAGGCTCTCAGCCTACCAAAATAGGGCATGGGATCTGATCAATGACTTTGACGCTTTCAACATCAAAACCATCCTGAGAAGAAAGAATATCATTGCTGACGCATTGGCGGTCTTAGCCAGTTCACTACATCCAATGGAAAAATCTAAACTAAAAAAATTCTCAATTGAGCTTGTCTCACCCCCGGCCATTCCAAATAATATCACTAACTTTCAAGTCTTCCAGGATGATCAGCATATCTTAGATTTTATCATGTGCGTCGGCGTGTTTGAAAAATAGATCATAGATGAGGAGAAGGAAGGTGAGGAAACAGTTGAACCTGAAGAGCCTAATGATCACAATGTCATAAACCTAAAGACCAATGCCATACCCAAGGGAATGGTAGAGCTAGAAAGGATTTTTGACAATGACAAGACTGCTATAAGAAGACACCCCAACATAACACCTGATGGTAAAGAATGTGACACCTACAACTTGGTCACAGAAGAGCAACCAAGAGAATTCCACATCAGAAAGGTGGGAACCAAGGAAGAAAAGGAGAAAATGGTCAAGCTTCTCATTGAATATCGAGATGTCATAGCATGGAGTTATGAAGAATTAAAGACATATGACACCTCAGTCATAGTACACAACATCCCTTTGAAGCCAGATTCTAAGCCCTTTAGACAACGACAAAGACCCGTAAATCCCACTATGGAGTGCTTAATCCAAAAGGAAGTCCAAAAGCTTCTTGATGCCAGGATCATCTTCCCGATTTGACATTCTACATAGGTTGCAAACCTAGTACCTATGAGGAAGAAGACTGGAGAAATTAGGCTATGCGTAGACTTTCGGAACCTCAATAAATCCTCTCAAAAGGATAATTATCCACTCCCATCTCTAGACAAAGTGTTGCAGAAGGTTAATGGATCTCAAATGATGTCGTTGCTAGATGGATACTCTGGGTACAATAAGGTGATAGTATAGGAAGAGGACAGGCTAAAAATGACATTCACCACTAAAGGGGGAACTTTTGCCTACCGATGGATGCCTTTTGGGCTGATTAATGTTGGAGCCACCTTTCAGAGAGCAATGGACATAGCTTTCAAAGGATTAGTCGGAAGGTGCATTATCATTTACATGGATGATCTCACAGTCTACTCAAAACTAAGAATTGACCACATAAACGACCTCAAGAAATGCCTTCAAAGGTGCAGAGAATTTGGAGTCTCCCTCAATCCAAAGAAATGTGTGTTTGGGGTAACTAAAGGGAAGCTTTTGGGACATATCATCTCCAAAAAGGGGATATCCATTGACCTCAAAAGGGTGGAGGCAATCCTAAAGTTGACACCGAATCATAGCCGCAAGGAACTGAAATCTTTCTTCAGGAAGATCAACTTCGTCAGAAAATTCATCAGTGGCTTCGCAGAAATAGTAAAACCATTAAACGACATGCTCAAGAAAGATGCCAAGATTGAATGGACTCTCCTAGCCAAGAATTCTTCCGGAGAGATTAAGAATGCCATTGCCATGGCACCAGTCCTAGCTAGTCCTAAATACACCATCCCTTTCAAAGTTTACTCTTTTGCATCGGAGCACTCATGTGTGGGCATCCTCACACAAAAGAAGAATAGCGAAGATGAAAGGCCCATCGCCTTTATGAGTTTCCCCTTCAAAGAAGCTAAGCTCATATACCCAAACCTGGATAAGTAGGTGTTTTCTCTCGTCAAGGTGGTAAATAAATTTAGGCATTAAATTTTAAGGAGTAAAGTCATCGGGATAGTTCCAAACGCAATAGTTAAGTCCCTCCTAATGCAGAATGAGCTAGGATAACGGAGAGGAAAATGGATGGCAATCCTCCAAGAGTTTGACCTAGAGATCCAACCGATGAAGTTGGTGAGAGGCCAAGGCCTGACGAAGCTGATCTCTGAGTTTGAAGAAGGTCTAGTTTGCCAGACATACACCGATCGGGGTGTTGTCACTGACATGTGGTACCAAGACATAGTGTACTATTTGTTACAGAATCATTGGCCTAAAGGAATGAATGGTTCCCAGAGAAGAGCTCTAAAGATCAAAAGCAGCTCTTACATGCTAAAAGGTGGACAACTGTACAAGCGCAATTACGAGGGTTTGTACTTAAGATGCTTGGATAGAAAGGAGGAAAAACAAATCCTAGTGGACTTTCATGACAAATACAGAATGGGACATGGAGCGGCGGAGGCCAGTGCTCACCAAATCCTGAGAGTAGGATACTTTTGGCCAACAATATTTAAAGATACTAGTGAGCACATGAGATCTTGCCACATTTTTCAAACTAGCGCAAATCGAGAGAGAAACCCAACAATGCACCTACAACCAGTCTATGAGGTACGCCTGTTTTCCCAATGGGGTTTAGATTTTGTTGGAGTGATTAACCCCCCTTCATCTGTAGGACATAAGCTTATTTTGATAGCCACCGACTATTGCACACACTGGACAGAAGCGCAAGCACTAAAGAATTGTGCTACAGAGGTCGTGACCAAATTTGTGGAGGAGCACATCATAACTAGCTTTGGGATGCCATTTTATCTAATATGTGACAATGCTCCCTCTTTCTCCTTAGCCTCGCTCACATAATGGGCCTTCAAAAACTAGGTAATCCTCAAATTCTCTTCAAATTACTATCTGTAAGGCAATGGCATAGCAGAGTCTACAAACAAAAATCTGACAACAATGATTAAACACCTCCTAGATGACAACCCCAGGGACTGGCACATGCAGCTGAAATATGCTTTGTGGGTTGATCGCATAAGGATCAAGAATGCCCTGGGGACGTCTCCATATCAACTAGTCTATGGCTTCCAACCAGTCTTTCCTATGAACCTAAAGATCCCAATTTTGAGATTCATGGACCAATATGTAGGGGAGGAAGATCGGGTACAAATCAGACTCATGAATCTCCTGAACCTAAAAGAGAAATGAACTTTAGCCCTAGAACATGTATCAAAGCATCAGGTTGTAGTCAAAAGGTGGTTTGACAAAAGAGCTACCATCAAGGCCTTCAGGATCTCTGACCTTGTCCTCATGTGGGATAAGGCGAAAGAAAAGCCAAGCAGCCACACCAAGTTCCAAAGACTGTGGACATGCCCTTACCAAATATCAGAGATCCTGGGGGAGAACACTTTTAGGATCAACACATTGAACGGAGAGTTGACCCCGTTTCCTGTCAATGGGAAATTCCTCAAACATTACTTTGGATCCTGAGCGGGACCGTCTTTCATCCCTTGTACCATAGTCACTTTTGCATTTTTTTCCCTTGTCCTCACCGTTAGTCTTTCCTTTCATTTGTGTTTGTTCTTTTCTTTTGTCAGGGGCTCATTTTGTTGTTTTGGATCCACTCTGAGGTGGTCTGCAAAGGGAGCAAAGGTATTTCTTAGTAAAATTTCTCCAAGAATACGGGCAGCGTAGAAGAACCTTCCCAAAAGACAAAGTAGTGATAAATATCATTAACAAAAAAGGTGGTTTGACAAAAGGTGGTTTGACAAGAGAGCTACCATCAAGGCCTTCAGGATCTCTGACCTTGTCCTCATGTGGGATAAGGCGAAAGAAAAGCCAAGCAGCCACACCAAGTTCCAAAGGTGGTTTGACAAAAGGTGTTTGACAAAAGGGATACTGTAGTCAAAAGGTGGTTTGACAAGAGAGCTACCATCAAGGCCTTCAGGATCTCTGACCTTGTCCTCATGTGGGATAAGGTGAAATAAAATCCAAGCAGCCACACCAAGTTCCAAAGACTGTGGATAGGCCCTTACCAAATATCAGAGATCTTGGGGGAGAACACTTTTAGGATCAACACATTGAACGGAGAGTTGACCCCGTTTCCTGTCAATGGGAAATTCCTCAAACATTACTTTGGATCCTGAGTGGGACCGTCTTTCATCCCTTGTACCATAGTCACTTTTGCATTTTTTTCCCTCGTCCTCGCCGTTAGTCTTTCCTTTCGTTTGTGTTTGTTCTTTTCTTTTGTCAGGGGCTCGTTTTGTTGTTTTGGATCCACTCTGAGGTGGTCTGCAAAGGGAGAAAAGGTATTTCTTAGTAAAATTTCTCCAAAAATAAGGGCAGCGTAGAAGAACCTTCCCAAAAGACAAAGTAGTGATAAATATCATTAACAAAAAAGAAGGAGTTTAGAGTTTGGTTATCCTCATCACAAGACACATTGAGATACAACACCCAAGGGCATTAGTTTCTAGGGTGTTTGCCAGTTGTAGCCAACCTAAGTGCATAGGTTCAGGTACCCACTGATCCCAGAACCCAAGTGTAAACTTAATGCGGAGGCAATAGCGAAAGAAAGGAGAGCTCAAAAGGGAAAGCAAAAAGAAACACTCAAATGAAAAGTGCCCCAAAGAGGTCACGAGTGTAAAAATTGGGTAAAACTGCCTAATCATTGCCCGGATATATTAAAAAAAATGGTTATGGGCCTAAAGGCATGGAACACACTAAAATCCAAGGCTTGATACATCTCCAAGCAAGCAGAAGAGGTAAAATGATCGTCCAAAAGATGGAGCTCTCAAAAAAAAAGAACGCTATAGCCTAGCAAGCAGAACTGACTTGGATGACTGTGATAACCTCTATCAGGGCTATGAACGTGTTGGTAAACAGATTTTTCCTTTCTCACTTCTTAGAAATATGAATCTTAGTGCCCAAATTATGAACAATATCTGATTACAACAGTTGAAAAGCCATTCTTTGATTACTGGCTTTTCTCTGAATTGGTAGGTACAGCTCCCTTTTGAAATGATATGCAATGAATTATGTCTTGATCTTAAACTAACACAGGGTATGCTCTTAACCTGAGAGTAGAAGAGGCTAACTGAATTAAGCCTAAACAAAACTTAATCCAAGTAAGGAGAGCTTTCTAATCTATGAACCAAGCTGCAGAACTCACATATCCTATGAATTCATACACTCAGTACTAACTAATCTACAACAATTACTAATAGAGATATAAATGCAATGATGAAGAATTATAATGAATCCTTCTCCGAATATCCCACAACACATCCTACTGAGGTTCATTCACATCCTCAAAGCAAAGGAATGAAACATCCTTTCCTTCCTACTGCAATTCAGATTAAGAAAAAGAAACATGCATTAACAACTTCTATCTAGCT
>MU225301.1:2522905-2551567 GCA_018584345.1 Thuja plicata | reverse complement strand
TGGCCTCAGCCATTGCAAATCAAAGAACAATGATTGGTTGAAAATCAGAGGAGGTAGCAACCTTTAAGGAGCGGCCTTATGGAGCCTATTTCAAGAATGATTTTTCTGAAACAGGGAGTAAAATAATTTTGTTCTATGATATATTACAATTTTGTTCAGAAAAACAAGTGATTAAATTTTTTATTTTTTTGGGGGTGAAATGGTAATTTTTTTAAAGTATTTTAATATTATAGATCAATCATCATTAATTTTTATAAATCTTGATTAATAAAACCCCGTCAATATTTTGTAAGAAAACTTCCTTTTCTAAACCCCTAAAGCCAAAATCTTTAAAATAAAAAGTAAAACAAATTTTAATGCCACATTTTATGTGTGCTAATTTGTCCTACAACAGTCTTGGATGGAACCCTACTCTGCGCATGATCACCCTCAAGAAGAGGATAGGCTGCCAGCTAATCCTTGTCATTAAATTGGACTGGAAAAGCAAAATTTTCTGTCAGCACAATTAATTGTAGCAATCAATCGATTCCTGTGTGCAGTGTCCTACCCCTTCCCCTTCATTAGTACAAATGCAAACAAGAAATGCAATGTCATTGCGATTTGATATTTCCTGCACATATGATCATTGTAGTTACTGCACAATTCAGGAATGAAAGACTATTGCTCGCAACGTGAACAAATTTAATAGTGTTTTGGGAAGAGTTGCTTTTAGATTAGATTGTATGGTAGTTTTTTGAACTTTTTTATATCATGCTTTATGATTTATCATAATATTAAGTATTTTTAGAGAATAAAAATGTTGATGGATAAACTATCACACAATTTAGATCATGTTATGTTCTATGACCAATCATTAAGATGATTGAGTCCTATAAAAAAACAAAAATATTGATGCAATTCTACCACACAATTCGATCATGTTCCTTGATGCATCACGAGGATGATTGAGTGTTGTTAGAGAACAAAAAAGTTGATGCAAAAGCTACCACACAATTCATATTATGCTCCACGATCCATCATCAAGATGATTGAGTGCTGTAAGAGAACAAAAATGTCGATGAAAAGATTACCACACAATCTAATCCAAAGACAACTCTTACATATCTCATGGATTGTAGAAACTTGATGTCTTCAAAATTTGATGGTTACAAAGACTTAGTTTGAAGCCCCCATTCAATGGTAGCATGAACATGAAAAAGATATAGAGTTGCCAACTAGTCCTTTCCGGCCATTTAGTTGGAGAGGATTGAGAAAATTATTTATACATCAATTTATTTTTATTTTTGCAGTATCGTAAATTGTATCTGCATACAATTTCTTGGTCGTCCAGGCCTCATTTTAACATTTCTAACCTCCCATGCCCAATCATACTTGATCTTGCTTGCTCTAGTACAAATTTTGGCTTCTTTGCATTCTAGAACTTAGATCTTTGACTTTGTCTTTGTCGGAAGGACATGGTTGCTTTGACCTAGGAAATGATTGCGTGAGGTGACCTTATCTTGATAATCACGACCCAAATTTAAAACATTTATTGACTAGCTTGTAGGAGTGGGAAATCTCCTTCGATGCCAGCATGCTTTGAAATTACAAACCTGAATCGCTATGGAGAGGTATAAAAGAAAGCTTAACCCCTCCTCATTTCACATCTTCTATCAAGCATTCAAGATCTTAAGCATTCAAATTATTTCAATTTCAAGGTTAATTCCTACACTAGGTTTGACCTAGGCAAGACCCATCAACCCAACAAATTTCCCTTTTTCTATGTGCATATGACAGGCTACAAAACCTGTTGGAATTAATGGGAAGTAGTACTGAGAGGGGAGGGGTGAATCAGTACCTTTAAAACTTTTAGCACCTTACACAATTCATCATTAGTAATCATTCAATTCTGATTTACCAACCATTACTGTTATTCTTTCTTATGTATCTATTGTTTGTTCACAATCTTTAATAGTTTTCAATTATTCATAGAAACATTCATGAAATTGACAAACACATAACACAAGATATGGTATTGCAGAAAAATCCTGTTAGGAAGTAAAAACTGTAGTGGGGATGACACCTACAAAACTTCACTATTTGCAGAATGGAAGGGAGCCGGTTAAGGCTTACAATTTGATCACTTCTGATGATCTACCCTGTTAATAGTATTAAGGTGGAGACCTGTTAAGATCTACTCTGTTAAGAGCTTTAGCAATATTGATTTAAGTGTGCACTTAGTTATGAGATTTACAATAGGACGGTTAAGCCCACCTTTCTTGAAAGGATTTCATTAGTATTCTACACTTGTTAGAATGAGTACAAATGTTGACCTGACTGTATGCAATCTACTATTGCTGATTTATAGATCCATTAAATATTTTACCATAATAATATCACCTTAAGTGATTGACGAATACCTTTTCTCTGCTTGTCGGTAGCCTTTGTTTTGTTCTTGAAAACTAATTAAATTCTGTTTGTGTTCTTCTGCATGAATTCTCTGTCTGGTCTTTAGTTTCTCTTAGTGGCTACTATCTTCATTGAACAAAAACTATTCTCAATGTATTGAGCACCTATTTATACAAGTATTTGACATATCTTGGAATTCACATTTTACAATGTTAACTCTTAGATCCAAGGTTTACAACTTGACCTTGATCTTTAGTTTGCATGTTTTAAAATAGTAAAACTAATTAAAACAATAACAATTACATTGCTTCCTCCACACATAATGGATTTAAAATAAAATCAAGAAGTTATAAATACAACTTCAGTGATTTATCTGACATGGAAAGTCAGATCCACTTTTTGCGGAATGCAACTGACTGTCGGTTCTTGGTCATCGATTTGAACTTGCACTCTGTCGGCATTCCTTGACTGAACTGTTTGTTAGGTTCCCTATATTTGTCGGTAGCCTCTCTTTTCTGTACTGTCGGGTATCATTGTTGTTACTCGTCAGGTATCTTTTACCTTTTTTTCATCGGGTAACACTTAACATTGTTTGTCGGGTAACCTTGGCATTGGATAGTGTTGTGCCCTGTCTGTCGGTGTAGAGTAAACTGATGGTGCAGATCATGTTTTTCTCTAAGAATACTAATGGAAAAATATAATGCCTTCAATCTCCCCCTTTGACATTAGTATAAAAAACTGATATGTGCATAATACTAAAATTATTACACCATGTTTATATCCTTGTCATAATATGACTCCCCCTTATTGTGTGCATCGGTATAGTGTATGAATATGTACCTGTATACTATTTGATTTCTTTATGTACATTATTTCCCCTTTTTGTTTACTATACATATAATTTCTTCCCCAACTGAGGTGATGTACATATCAAATTCCCCCTTTCTTTGATACTAATGACAAAAATGTACAACTTACAATAATGCCAAAATTGTGACAAAAATGTGTAACTTACAATGTGTCAAAAATGTTAGAATGGGTAATTTTGATATCTTCCATTAGTTTCTCCCATTGTTCTTTCAACTGTTCTAGTGCCATGTGTTGCAGCTCTAGTCTTGCGTGCATATCATAAATGTTGCCTAGGATAGACATTTCAGGGGTGACAATTAGAGCATTTGCCTGTGTCATATTTTGTTGTAGGAGTGTAAGTGTCGGTAAGAGCTTAACTTGGAGCTCATTGACCTCATCTCTATACTTCATCTCTGCAAACTGAATGTCCTGTCTCTGTTTCCTAGCCTGTATGATTTGTTGATTGTGCACTTTAAATGCTTCTTCTGTGTTGGCTAGATTTTGTGCACTGGACTGAAGATCAACATCTATTTTTGCTATTTTTTCGGTATACTCCTTAGTGAGTTGATCTAAAGTGCACAATTTCTTGATTAAGGTAACGACTTCTGATAAAATTGGGTCAATTGTACTTACCAATTCAGATAGCTTGAACTTTTTCAGTGCCACTTCTTGGCTTATTTTCTCTGCGAGCTTGAATTCATACTTTTGTTCAAGTCTCTCTTCCATAGTCTTCTCAGCATCGGTATTCTAAGATGTTATTGCATCTGTGAGTATGACCAGTTGATCAATAATTGGAGCTTTTTGATCAATATCTATGTCTGGTACAATTTGTTGAAGTATATTTCTTGCTACTTCTAGTACCTTGGCCTCTTTTGCTGCTCTCTTCAGCTTGTCTTGAATGGATTTTCTTTCACAGAGCTTTGCATATTTTGTCAATGTCGTTGGATCCAATTTCCTTGGATCAGAGACTGGAATCTCAATGATTTCATCCAGAGTTACTGGATTTTTATTCTTTCCTTTCTTCTTCTTTGAGATTTGAGGGGATGCAGATGTATGAACTACCATAGCTAGTTCATTTGTTCTCTTTGAATTTCTTGGGGAAGGTTTTGTTGATGATGCATCTTGTGTTTTCTGCTCAGTTTGCACTTGTCAATTATGTGAAGACGTCTCTTCATTAAACTTGGGTGTTTCTACAGAATGTGCTCCTGATTTCTTTGCTATCTCATCCTTCTTTCCTTCTTCACCTTTTTCTGAAGGCTTGTCCCCTGTTTCCTTTTGAGTTTCTTCCTTATTCTGATTAGTAGATGTATCTTTCTGATCATTGGTTGCAGCTTGCTCTGTAGTTGTATATGTTGTTCTTTTGGCTTCTTCATCACCCTTGTCTTTGGGTGTGCTTGTTTCCTTTTCATTTGATCCCTCATTGCCCTCTAGTAAGTTTATTGCCTTTATTAGGATAGGCATGTTACTTTGAGTTGTGACTTGGGCTTTGTCAGTATTGGTGTCTTGCTCGTTGGTTAGTGCCTTGTCAGCAACGTCATCCTCATCTTTTTGTATAGCTTTTGTAGGGTCTTGTACTTTTGAGTGCATGATAGAAGTGTCCTGCACTTGTTCATCAACAATGTCAACTATCTTACCATCTGATGTCTTCAGTACTTGATGGATTTGTTGATCCTTAAGTATGATAAATATTACATCATATTTCTTCTTTGGATCATTGTTGGAATCATAGTGAGTGATATCTTGGATATTATCATCCATTCCTGTATCTAAGTTAATAGGCTCATCATCACTTTCTTGATTGTCCAGAGCAATATGCTGAGGACTTGCATTATCTGTCTCCTCCTCTCTGTGAGGTGTGTTTGTGAGAAGTAATTGCTTCTTAACACTTGTTGACTCTGCCGGTAGATCCAAGAGATGTCTTCATTTGGTTTCTGTCATTGAATCCAGTTCTATAAACTTGTTCCCTAATACTTTGTAAGCCCTTATTTTTGCTACAAATTTACTTGAGTGTTTCTTTAGCACTTCTTGTATCTCTTCAAATTTGGATTCAAGAGGCATCAGTATCACAAGATCTCTTTCTCTTGCTTCTCTTTCTGTTTGTAGGGCATATGACCATTGGGTGTATACCCTTTTACCTAGCTCTTCAGGATTTGATTTACAAATTCAGCAAGGGCATACTTGCTCTTAATCATTGATTTTATGACTGCCTCTTGTATTTTATTCTAATCCTCTAGATTCAGTGTATCCCATTGCTTGATCTTTTTATTAGTCATTGTGCCATGAGTAGCAATTGATTTGGCAGCTTCATCTATCATTTGATTTTTGAAGTTTTTCTTTACTACATCTGGTTAATCATCTTTGGTGTCATCCAAGTCAGCCTTTTTCCTAACAAATCATTTTATTTTCTTTGTTGGTGTGGTTTTGACAGGTTGTTGTTTCATTCTTTTTGCTGGCTGCTTCCTCATATAGGTCCTTACTTGACCTTTCTTAAGTGGTGTGGTATCAGTAGAAACAGTTTGAATTTGTGTTCTTTGCTTCTTTACATGAGGTGGAGATGGAGGTGTATCATATTCAGTAGCCTCTGTATCTAATTTCTTTTCTTCTAGTTCTTCACCGATGGTGCCCTGTTCATCGGTTTCCTCTTGTTGATCCTGTTCTTCTTCTGAGACCGATAGAATCTTCTTGAGATTCTTAATCATTTTATCTTTCTTGTTTATAGTCTTCTTGACTTCTAGGCCATGTTTTATCTTAGATTTGGCCTCCTCATATGTTCCAAACCTTGGTTGTTTCTTATCAACGGGCTCATTGATTAGTGCTTCAATTGCACTTGTAGCTAGATCAATATTGATCTCATAGTCTAATGGTGCTAACCAAGCTGTTCTTGGTACAACAGGTTTGATATGTGTGTAGTCTATGTCTACCTTGAAACATATCTCATCTTTGTGTTTTTCAACTAGTTGTTTAGGAATCCTAGTTCTTTCCATCATCTTTTCCTTGAATGTTATGTATGTGGAGCCTAATCAGACTCAAGTTCTTTCGCTGCGATTTCCCCCCAGACTTATCTATAGGGGATTGGGGGCAACGCCCCCAAGCCATCTATTTTCTATTAGTCAGAGTATTTTTTCCCTAATTAGGTTAAGTCAAAAATACTTGTGAAAAGGGCTTAGGGTTTGAGATTGAGATCTCATCTTTGTATTTTTTAACTAGTTGTTGAGGAATCCTAGTTCTTTCCATCATCTTTTCCTTGAACTCAAGGAAGTATGCAGACATGACAAACTCAAAGTTGTCTCCTAGTGACTTAATCAGTTCACTAATCTATTGGGTTACCAATTTGGTAGAGTCCCATACAACTTTTCCTACTAAAGGAAAGTATTCTTGAAAATAGAAAAATGTACACATGATAAGTGATCCAAACTTACATGTGTTTCTCTTTGCAGACCTGATTTTGATCATATTTTCATCAAGTTATTTCTATAGGATCTCACACAGATCCATCTGAATTCCTTTTGTTACAATCTTGTAAGTTGTGCTTACTGCTAGCCTAAAATTTTTTGTAACCAATAACACATGCACCAAATTTTAACTCTTCATCGGTGATTGTGTTTACTTTGAGACCTCTGTTGTCTCCTTCTGCATTGGTGAGTTTTGTAACTTCTTTCATGGATGGATGTTTGTGTGCCCTAGGATTGTCAGTTATCAGATAACCAGTGACAGCATGAAGAACATCCTTTGTTATCTGCTTGGGTTGGTCTAGCCATAGTTTGTTGTCATGCATCCTGCTCAAGACTAACCTAATCCATTCTGTCTTGAATTCCCTCAAGAAATGTAGGGCATTGGTTAACCCTTTGACCTCCAAGTGTTTGTGTTCTTCTTTCAATTTTCGTTCAGCATCACATAGCTTCTTAAAAGCTTCATCCATTTCTAGATCACCCATCTCTGGGATCTTGCAGTGAATATAAGACCTAACGTCTTCTATGAGCAAAACCCTAGGTGGAATTTTTGAAAATGCGCCAGCTTCATCAGGTTGCGATGCAATTTCTGGACAAATTTTGTACTTAGGTTCTACACATGTGCTATTCTTTATTAGTTTCACCACATTCTTCTTTTCATTCTTAAACTTAGCAGTTCTCGATGTGGTTGCCAATGTTTTTCAAGTACTTAGGGTTTTCTCAAAATTAGGGCTTTCTTGACAAAACAATGACAAAGATGTTTTGGTTCTTTTGGTACTTACTTTGATTCACAATAGTGATGAGGAATCTATTCTCTGTGTGCTGAATCATTTTCTAGACTCTTCTTCTTTCTGCTCTTTAATTGCTTTGATGTCGCTCTGCTTTCTCTTCAAATTGTGGGTGAAAAATGCAGTTGTCATGTTGACTATTTATAGACTTTTTGACCTAAGTCTTTGCAATAAATGCTCAACAAATCATCGGTATGTGAAGACGGGTTTTGTCAGGAGGATGTTTCCAATCATCGTCCGTGAAGATATGATGCTTAGGGCAATTGTTAACCACTTTGATTTTACCGATGGATATTGGTATTCTGTCACGACCAATTCTGAACTTTGCTTTCTTACCGATGGTCGTTGGGTTACATTGGTAGTTTACCATATTTACTAGTGGATCGACAATTTTTAGTAAGTGTAAACAACTCATTATTGTGTTCGCCGATGATTTTCAATAAGTGTTTACTGACGGTGTTGCATTCTTAGATCAGTAACAAGTAAAGTAGTATGCATATTTTGTTCATGCAGATTTTGACTATCTATCAATTTATATAATGGAATTGATGTAAAATATAACTTGGTATAGTGCAGTTCCATACTTACTTGTTCAGCTCAAGTGGGGTTGGTGGTGTCACCGGATCCATTGGATGGGGTGTCACCATTTGCATTGTTTGGTCCAGCTTCATCATTGCTTGAAGATTTTATCCACATTTTGTCTCTCACCCTCCAGATATCTTTAATGGTGTTACCATTGGGATATGTGCTTCTTTCTATCAATCTATCTTTGCAATCTTTCTTGAGGTGACCAACTTTATGACAGTGTAAGCATGCCATTCCAAGGTTTGACTAGCCTCTAGACCTTTTGGTCCATGCTCTCATGTAGTTTGTAGCAATGTGACCATATCTACCACATGCTGTACAGTTTGTCCAAGTGTTGTAATCCCATACATATTGATTACCGATTCTCTTTGGCTGATAATGAACTTCTTTACCTTTTGGCTGCCATGCTTGCCTTTTATTTTTCCAACATTCTTCAGATGTGTGCCCATTCATTTTGCATTTAGGACAGTATTTGTCCATGTAGGTTTCCTTCTTTGGCTTTTTTATCTTGCTCTTGCATTCATAAGCCTTATGTCCTTTCTTGTTACATTTATAACAGAATCCTATGAATGAAGGTGTAGGTGTAGATTTAGGAGTACCTTTCATTTGACCTCTACATGCATTTGATGTGTGCCCTTGCTTTCCACAGTGCTTTCATGTTAGCTTTCTTGGTCTTTGATTTTCGTAGACATTCTTTGGATTTGATGATTCTCCATTTTTCGGTAAACCCTATACCATTGTTGTTGTTGACTCTTCATTGTCCCTCAAGAAAGTCATCCATTCTTTTATTTCTTTCTTCAGCCTTTCTGATAATCTCATTATTTTTTTGTTGAATTCTAACCTCATGCTTTAGCTTCTCATTTTATTCTCTTAGTTCACCGATAATCTGTATTCTCTCAATGAGTTCCACATTTATTCTGTTTGCTTCTTGACTCATAAGGGTAATCTGATTTGTGAGATCATGGTGATGCTCAACATGTCTTTGAATTTCCATTTTCTTTTCTTGTAGTTTCTCTGAAATCTTCCTTCAATCATCAATAGCAAGTGTTCTTTCTATTTCAGCTTGTCTAGTAGAACTCAATCACATCAATCATTCTTACCATCTGTGTGTCTTGACTGATTTGCAACATCTTTATTTGCTCTGTCAAATGTATATTGATCTCCTTTATATTTGTGATGTTCTCTTTTGATGTATTACTTGCATTTGATCCTAAAGATTTAAAGAAATTTGGAATCTCTTCTTCTTGATAGTCTATTTCATTGTTCTGGGTAGCCATACCTTTTATTTCATTCAACAGCTCTCTCATCTTGATTCTTGCTTCTTTATACTGTTCATAGAACATCTGTATCTCAAGCTTTTCGTTCTCAATATTCTTATCAAGTTTTTACTTCTCCATTGTATGATCTTTGATCTTAAGCCTTTAAGATTTTCAAGAAGATACGTAGCTTTGATACCAATTTTTGGAATTAATGGGAAGTAGTACTGAGAGGGGAGGGGTGAATCAGTGCCTCTAAAACTTTTAGCACCTTACACAATTCATCATTAGTAATCATTCAATTCTGATTTACCAACCATTACTATTATTCTTTCTTATGTATCTATTGTTTGTTCACAATCTTTAATAGTTTTCAATCATTCATAGAAACATTCATGAAATTGACAAACACATAACACAAGATATGGTATCACAGAAAAATCTTGTTAGGAAGTAAAAACTATGGTGGGGATGACACCCACAAAACTTCACTATCTGCAGAATGGAAGGGATGACACCCATAAAACTCCACTTTTTGCGAAATGTAACTGATTGTCAATTCTTGGTCATCAGTTTGAACTTGCAGTCTGTCGGCGCTCCTTGAATGAACTGTTTGTCGGGTTCCCTATATCTATCGGTATCCTCTCTTTGCTGTACTTTTGGGTAGCACTATTGTTACTCGTCAGGTATCTTTTACCTTTTTTTCATAGGGTAACACTTAACAGTGTTATTCAGGTAACCTTGGCGTTGGATAGTGTTGTGCCCTGTCTGTCGGTGTAGAGTAAACCGATGGTGCAGATCATGTTTTTCTCTAAGCATACTAATGGAAAAATATAATACCTTCAAAACCATGACTTTAGATTTAGATCAAGGAGATAGAGACATATAGATCCCCTTTTTGTAGATCCGCGTTGTCCCGAATATTTTAGATGAAACTTTCAGAGAACCTTTCAAGCAATTTCTTGATCTTGGATTTTCCATTTCTGTTTGCATTTGAAGTTCCAAAGTCAAGGTCACCCCAACCAACGTTTTCCCTCAGATATTGACCTAGATTTTGGAAATAGGTTCCTCTGCTTTCATTTCTTGATCCATATCTTTAATTCTTTGCATGCTAAGAACCCTCAATTTTCCATGTTTAGCCCTAGCTCTCATATTCATTTTACATAATTCCAGTATCATTTTCTAAACTTTTGTTGTAACTTTTATTTTTATAACATCATAAATTTAAGAAAATAAAAAAATAAAGTATATATTTATCTAATATCTTAATTTTTTTTGGAAAATTTTAGTATATTATTTAATAGAAATCTTCTCTCTAATTACCATTTTTTCTATATTAATTTAAAAAAAATTGTATATATAATCTAAATAAATTAGTACACAGTTAAATAAGATGTAAATAATTTTAAACTCTTTGAAAGTACTCTGATAAAGAAAGAAATACATTTATGATAAATTGACATGAATCTATTTGGAAGTATGATTCTGTCATTTGTTGAACTATTTGATAGTAAGAATGTTCAATAGATTATTTTTCCATACATTAATTTAATTCTATTTCATTTGTTGAACTATTTGATAGAAGAATGTTCAATAGATTATTTTTTCCTACAGAAATTTAATTACACTTAGTTACAATATAATAATTCTCTTAGTAACCTATTGTAGATTAATTAAAGATATTATAATTCAAGAAGTTTTTATAATGGTAATATAGAGTTTCATTTCTATACACTTCAATTTTTTATATTAAAAAATAAATCATGTTTTTGAATTAAGCAGCAACAAGAGGGTGTTGACCTATGGTACAATAGAAACACACTAGATACACATTAACAACATATTAATCATATCCAGAGTTCCCAACAGAGAAACTTAAAATGAACAACATGGCCATGAAAGACCGCCACCAAAGCTCAACTAACAAACTATCAGTTGAAACTTTCCAAACTCCCTTTGAAAAGCAAGGTTATCAAAGATATTCCTGTGGATAAAAGCAGTATCCTGACTGTAGATCTGCCCACCAACTACAACAACCCTTTCCACCTTAATAGTAAAGGGACCCACCTCAATAGGAACAGTGAGGAGGGAGATCAACAACACCAGGAAAAAACCATTAAACCACCTACCGTAGAAGAGAGACCAAAACTCACCCACCTCCAAAGTCACGAAAACCTCCCCCTCAATAGGAGACAACTCCACCTCCATAGGAGCCGTGAAAGAAGAAAAAGATAGACAGTACCAAGACCACCTCCAGATTAACCACAGAAAATCCAAATCCATGGGGTTGGGGAAAGCTCCCAAACCGGCTGCAAATTTCAACCAAAAACAACCACCCAAGGTGAGCCCTTGAAAACTGCCAGCAATCACCTGTCCAAAAGAGAAAGAAAACATGCTATCCAGACCAAGCAAAAAGGACAGACCCACAAAACAAAAAAAAGAGCTGGAAGAGAAAGCCCTTCCCATCATACCCATGTCAAACGGAACAACTCTTCAAGGTGAAGAGATAACAACCATATCCAGAACTCTGGAGTGTCTTCTGTAAACCAACTCAAAAAAGGGTAACCAATAGAAGAAAGGTACCCAGCCACCAAAGGGAAATAACCTCAACTAAAACTAACCTACACAGGGCATCAAAAAACACATCAGAGCACCAGATGCACCTTGGAAATTTTACAGGCTGAACACCAAGAGAAAAGTGAAGCAACATTTGGGTCATCCCCCAAGAGGAACACCGCTCCCCCAGCGCATCCAAAAAGTCCCAATAGCAGTGAGAGAAACACCAAAGAGGGCAGTAGCTCGCAACCAAACCCTTACCCACACACAAGGTATTCAAAAAACAAGACCCAAATAGGCCCTACAAAAATACCCTAACCCTCAGAATCAGGAACTCTGAGACCCCAACAACCACGCAACCCACAAAAATTGTGTCTCGTGGAAGAAGAGGGTGAGGAGTTAGCAGATCCACCACAAAGACTACCAAGAGGGAGCAGACGGTGGAAGAAAAGGACGCCCAACACCAGAACAAAGCAGGCAAGGCAGCACAGACACCATAACCTGTAGTGGACAGCCAGGGGCTTGAAACCACACTGCCCAAAAGAGATGAGACCACAAGAAGGGTGAGAGTGCAGTCTGTAATCTTGTCGTCATCTGCCTCTCCTTCTTTAGCCTCACCTTCTCCCTCAAAAACCCTTCCGCCATCGCTACTCCCGCTCATCCCGTTTCCCTTGAACCAAATGTTAATATTGAAACGTTAATGATGTTCTTCACTCTAACGTCATTCAAAGTGGGTATATAGGTTTTTCTAGTGTCGAGCTCTCAAATTCATTCCATGAAATATGACATCAGTTGTATACTACCCTAGGCGTATTGAATCTCCATTCCCTTTCAACAGCTATAACAAATGTTTGATATCCCCCATAAATACAATCTTACATGATCTCCCTAGAAAACATGGGAGATAAAAAAATGTTTCATGTTTAACAATTAATATTTTAGTATAAATATAAATCCTAAGAGGGATATAATATTTGTTGCATTTTCAAAGTGGAAACAAAAGAAGAGGGTCAAATAGTACTATATTGGGTTGTGTTGCATTCTATTTGGATTTTGTATTATCCATTCTTGGCTTTCCTTATGTCACTTCGTATCCTTGGCACACGAGACTTTATTTCTTATATCTATTATAGTATTTTATAGTTTATCCTTTAAATGGCCTTAACCAACTTCAACCCGTCATTTCATGCTAATTTTGTTGATTTGGTGGCTCTACAAAATGGTTCCTGCAAGCAAACATGCTAAAAAAATTGTCCCATAAGTACCTAACGAGGTTCACATTTTTTATTCTCCAATAGATGTAGTTTTATTCATCATTAAATTTGATAATGATTATATGTGGTTATAATATTTCTCTCATAAGATATTTTGTGCAAAAAACTCTCCTTAAATGCATGCTCCAAGAATTGGTCAACAAGCACTAGGCCACACATAGGGGTTGACTTGACAAATTGTTTAGAATTTCATTACAAAGTTCTTTTTAAAAAAAAGAAAAAATCTTTTGAGGCTATCTATGTTAAGGCCATCCTCAAGCATGGGCTTTTGTATGTTTACTCTCCTTTTTTATATTTCAATCTTAGAATCAAGTATTCATAGTTTTAAATGAAAAGAAACTTCACATTCCATTATGGCTTGAGTTTTCCAACCTATCTCTTCCATGCTAGAATATTCACATCTCATTGCTTTTGTTGGTAAGAGACACTACTATGGATGGTTTGTATGTTTTCATTGATGACAACTATTGTAATCACCAAAAAAAGGTCTACAAAACCCTAAGCCCCTAATCTCAATTGTTCTTCAAGAAAACCCTAATCTTGATTAAATCCCCTACGTCCTAAACTAAGGCAATTTAACTTATCAATTTGATTTGACCTAAACTATAGGTCTCATTCAATCATCACACTTGATCCTATTTAATTAATTAATTCCTAAATCCTAATTTTATTGACAATTAAATCAACATTATATTATTTATTTAATTAATGTCTTAGGATGTTGATTAAATACTATGGCCACGCACAACACAATTGAACAATTTCAAGATTCAGATGAGGGAGAAGGTGCACACATTCTAGAGCATGATCAACTAGGTAAATTTGAAAATACAGAGTGAAAGGACGCTTCTGAAGAAGCAAGAGCACAAAGGGTAGAGATTGCAGCATTTGAATTCATTGAATATCCAGATTCAGAGGATCTTCCTCTATACCTTCTACAAGGCAACAATCTAGAAAAAATGGACCCAGCCAGTACAACATCGTTATACCCTATGAAGGATCAAAATTCAGAGGTGGAAGGGTTAATCAACTTCAGTTCCAATCAACCACTAGATGAGGTTTACGTCTTCTCTACCTCCTTGCCTTGTGATAATACAACGTTCCAAGAGTGGGAAGAAGATGAGGAATCTCACAAAGAGGATGATGATAGAAAGAATATGCCTAAACCGGAGGGCACCCCTATCTTACAACAAATTCTCTCCATAGAGAAAACACCATCGCAAAACATTTAGCCCATCAAGACACCTAAGTCTAAAGGACGAAAACCCAAAAGTGCAAAAACAAAGGAGGAAATAGTTGCTGGTATACAATCCACGTTGGATGATAAGTTTGTCTCTATCAAAAGATCGACAAGAAGGAAAAAAAGTTCCTTCTTGTCAGCAATGAAGATTGCTTCATGGAATGTCAGAGGTATTAATGCCTCTGACAAAAGATATAGAATCAAATCGATGATTGATTCTATTCATGCAAACATAGTCCTATTGCAAGAAACAAAATTTTCCCAAGAAAATTATAAAAAATTAGTGGTCAAATGGGCTACTTGGACATCTATTCATTAGCAAGGGTCGGGTGCCTCTGGAGGACTGGCTATCTTACAGGACCCGAAAACCATCCAAGGGAGACTGATTGGGAAGGACTCTAACTGGCATCTTTTAAAGATGAACAACTTTGACTTCTCTTTTGTATTAATTAATGTTTATGGGTCTACTCTCACACAAGATAAGCAGAAGTTATGGGCTTGCCTAACGCAATTAATTCAATCCCATAGTAACCATAATGTAGTCTTAGGAGGAGACTTCAATGCCATCCTCCGGTTAGAGGAAAAAGTTGGTGGTATATGCCCTCCTCTACGAACTATACAAGATTTATGCTCTTTACTGAATGACAACAACTTAATGGATGTAGTTCCAACAAATGGAACCTTCACTTGGACAAATAAGAGAGCTAAATTTGCAAAAAATAGCTTCTAGATTGGACAGGTTTCTAATATCACATGATTGGAAGCTTAGTGATGTTCAATTCCAATCGGAAGTGTTATCTCTTCCGGGCTCTGATCACTTTCTGATACCGCTGACTATTGACAATACACCCACACTCAGGGGGCATAAACCCTCTTTCAATTTTGAAAGAATGTGGCTTAGACACCCACACTTCATCCCTCTGCTAAAACAATGGTGGGTTAGCTCTCCTTTTGTGGTCAGTTAAAAAATGCATCAGTTCACCATGAAGCTCAAATACATCAAAGGCCACATCAAAAAATGGAATGAGAAAGTGTTCAAAAACATCTTTCAGCAAAAAGATATAGTAAAGCAAAATCTAGCAGATATATATGAACAAAGAATACAACAAGGCATGGACAATGGCACATATCTTAAGCAGAAAGAATTACAGCAAGAATGGGAAGAGCTTTGCAGCAGGGAGGAATAATATTGGAGACAAAAGTCTCGTGAACTATGGCTACGAGAAGGGGATAAGAATACTAAATTTTTTCATGCTTCAGCCAAGCAGAAGCGAGCAGTCGACACAATCTTCTCCATCTCAGAACACACATCGGGTAAGGTTTTATCAAATGCTCAGGATATTCAACAAGAAGGGGTCAATTTCTTCAAGAACCTCCTAGCCTCAGACCAGGCCCCTTCTCCATCGCAAGATCAACTAGATGAAATTCTAGAAGCCATTTCGGTACTAATCACACAATACCTGATAATGACATCCTTGTGGCCCCCTTCACTATGCAGGAACTCAGATGAGTAGTATTCTTGCTACCCCCAGACAAAGCCCCAGGCCTGGATGGTTATACAACGCTCTTCTTTCAAACATATTGGGACTTTATTAGCTGGGAATTGCTAGCAACAGTAGAAGAATCTAGAAAAAGAAAAGCAATGCTGAAATATTTTAACACAACGAACATTACTATCATACCAAAGGTTAAAAATCCTCAAACCTTTGCAGATTTCCATCCCATATCACTGTGTAATACAACATACAAGATTATAACCAAAGCCATCTATTTAAGACTCCAACATCTTATCCCTTCAATTATATCTCCAGAACAAGGAGGCTTTGTGCCTGGAAGGGAAACTATGGAAGGAGCTCTGGTTGCTCATGAAATCCTTCACTCGATCAATGAAAATTAGTCTCCCAACTTTGTCATCAAACTAGACATGATGAAGGCCTATGATAGAGTATCTTGGAACTTTCTTTTTCAAGTTCTTCATCGATTTGGATTCTCTAGACATTGGTGTAAATGGATACGAGCCTGTGTTGCAGGAGCTTGGTTTTCAGTCATCATAAATGGAACAGCAGCGGGCTTCTTCTCCTCCACTCAAGGTGTTAGATAGGGAGACCCCCTGTCTCCCATTTTGTTCATAATAATGGCAGAAGCATTGAGTAGAACAATCAAGAAGCAACAAACATTGGGAAATTGGACCAGGGCTTAGATTGGAGAAATAGGTATCTTAGTTACACACTCTCTATTTGCAGATGATACACTCTTGTTTGGTAAATCCCATGTGAAAGAAGCCAGGAAAATCAAATATATCTTAGATCTCTATTCTGTAGCTTCAGGATAGAAAGTTAATGCCCTTAAATCACAAATCTACTTGTTCAATACTAATCAGAGCATTACAGGTAGGATTGTCTAAATTCTACAGTTTTCGGTTGACACTCTGCCTTCTACCTACCTAGGGATCCCATTTTTTGTGGGCACAAACAAACCGGGATACTGGTCATCAGTCATTGAAAGAATTACAAATAGAGTTCTTTCATGGATGGCAAGGTGGATATCTTTATCAGGTAGAATACTACTTATCAAGTGTGTCCTTTTGGCAATTCCCAATTATTACCTTTCTCTCCTTAAAGCGCCACTCACCATAATCCAGCAAATCCAAAAAATAGTTAGAGACTTCCTATGGTGTGGGAACATGAATAATGAGAAGAAAATACCACTTATTTCACTACAGGATATGTCACTAGGACCAACCAGAGGAGGTGCAGGTTTGCATGACTTATATAACAGGAACCGAGCCTTTGGGGGAAAGCTTGTGTGGAAAATGCATACTAAACCAAATAGTAAATGGTGTCAAATCATGCAATAGAAATATTTGGATAATCAAAGCCCAACAAGAGTATTACCCATGGAAAACCCACCCAGAGGGTCTACAATTTGGAATTTTATGATGTCAAATAGGGATCTGGTCTACAACTATGTGACATGGGAGGTTAATAATGGATCATCTATCAAATTCTGGAGAGACTCTTGGAGCGGCCAACTGACATTGATATCTACAAAGATTCCACAAGATATTATAAACATTATAGAACATAAATGGGGCATTCATCTCATTGACTATGTCCTGGCGGCTAGAAACTATTCAGGCAAAGCCATTTGGAAGGATCCAGACGACTTAAACCTCCCAAGACATGATGCTGATATCCTCAGGGACATATTGGTAGCTAGGCAGATCTATTTATTAGATAAAGCAGACAGGATGATATGGACTCCAACAAAAAATGAAAAATATTCTATTTGAGAGGGATATAGAACCCTTCAAAATCTAGCAATTGATACGGTTCAGGCAAGAGCATACAATTTCTGCTGGAACCAAGTTGTTCTTCCCAAGGCAGGGTGGTTTGCATGGCTAGCTCTAAAAAATAGGATTCTCACCAGCGATTGGCTACAAAAATTCATAATTGCACAGGCTTTTAATTGTAAATTGTGTGATGCTCAAATTGAAATGGTGGATCACTTGCTCCTGCAATGCCCCTTTGCAAACAAATGTTGGTCTTTTGTTCTTGAAAAACTATGCTTCTACAATCCTCTTCCTAACAAATTGTGGGACTTATTCTAGTCTTGGCCTGATTTGCAGAATGGCTCACTATTCGCAAACATCTGGAAGTGTGCACCAACACTTATTGTATGGTTAATCTAGTGGGAAAGAAATAAAAGGATCTTTTGAAATGAGCAGTCAAATCTACAAATAGTTCTACAAGGCCTAGAAAAATCAATCTCAGAAGTTGTAAATGCCAGCATTCATAGGGGTGAGTACAATCCAGTATTGTCATCATGGGATAGTAACATCATGAGAAATTGGGGGAATCTCAGTATACCAATGGGATGGGGTGCCCCTAAAAAGGTATCAAGACCTTTGGACAGATCGAATATCAAATAGCATCCCCCCGATCAATAGATAATGAAAATAAATTTCGATGGTGCATCTCATGGAAATACGGGAATATCAGGGTTGGGTGCATGTATCAGGGACTCACAGGGTAAGTTAGTAGCATGTACTTCATCCCCACTACCGGTAGGATCTAATAATTTTGCAGAAGCACAAGTAATGCTCGCAGAAATAATATTGGCAAAGCAATGTGGACTCACCGACATATAGGTTGAAGGTGACTCCATGGTTGTAATTAATGCCTACATAAAAAGATCTTCACACAATTGGCAAATTCACTACATTTCGAAGAAAATTTGGTGACTATTGGACACCAACCCAAAAACATTCCTTTTGCATACACTACGAGAAGAGAATCGGGTTGCAGATTACCTAGCCAACTTAGGCTGCGAGGGTGTGGATATTTCACTCATAAGGCCAAGTGCAATCCCAGTAGACATGGGTGAGCTAAATAGATTAGTGGAACTAGATCATTCGATCATTGCAAACAATGATTCATAAAAAGTACACTCAAACATAATTGCAAAGCACGCTAGTGTCAACATTGGTTCCAAACATATATGATGCCATCAACATACAATGTGAAGTTTGGAGGCAAGAAAAAGGAGTAATTGTACACAGGGGATATTAGAGAATTAATGTACCATCCCTATCATACGTGGTGTATGTGATTCAGACCAAAATTTTTAATATCCTCCAGGTAGGAATCGAACTCCACAATGACAGCGCTCTTTAATAGGCGATGGATAGATCTCAAGGTGAAAAGCTCCGTACATATATTTAAAGCAAATGTGATGTATAACTAGGGATCTTATTATAAGCGGATCTTAGAATTAAGTGTGACCATACTCCTCGCGCGTGCCCGCCATTAATTTGGGAAAACATGGGTGCAAATAATATCAAATCAGAGTTAACTATCATAAAGACCAACTCATCTACGTGCCACGAAGATGCCACTAGAACCTCTCACATAAGCCTATTTAAACACCCCTCAACACACAATGGGTAACACAAGTATTAGAGTATGGATGGTATGGCAGAGGACTGTGTTATGTGTCGTTCCTGTGCTACTCATCACTCTGAACCACTTCCAAAAAATTACAGAATCTGGCTGCCGCCCAACATAGATGAAGATGCTCTCCCAATGCATATTAGTGACCACATAATGGATGACATGTTTTTGGTCCATACCGATGCCATACAACGTGCAATCAAACAGGTATCAGGGTATGAGAATTTTGATCCAACAACAAAGAAATTTCTATTCCCATCACAGCTAGTGTCAATTTTTTTGTCAAACACAATGGACCTTCTTCAATCCCCTCGCCTTCTAGAGATTTTGGTATACAAAGTAGTTCAAAAGCAATTTTGGATTTCCAGTAAGCTAAAGCAGGCTATGCACAACTATGACCTCTGGAATGGCCACATGCTGATTGGAGGTTTGTTCACCACACACCAAATTCTGCACAACCACGGAGTGTTAGTTGTGTTTAATGGAGCCAAGAGGGCAATAGAAGCGCAGAATGAGTAGATCATGCGCAATGCTCTACAAGAGAGTGGGCATGTTCTTGGCTCGATGTTGGAGGGGAAAATAATGGTCATGGTTCATGCACTGTTGGTCCTCCTAGGGGTTCCAAATGTACCACAAATTCTTAAGCACAACAAGTCCCGGAGACCTCAAGTTAGGCAAGGAGATATCATGAGTGCCAATCTACAACAAAATGTATAAGAATCACAATCATTGGACTGGGTGTCGGGTGCAACACCCATTATGGGTCAGGAAGGCAGACAACATGGAGCACAAGGAAGTAGGTTGGATACCATTCCCCTTGGACTAGAACCATCCAAATGGTGCATGGGATGGGGGCCACAAGATATGACATCTCACAAGCAGCAGAATATGGGGGCTACCGGTTGGGTGTCGGCTACAACAAAGGTAGGAGCAAAGGTGTCGGTTATGGAATGGCCTCAACATTCACATCAGGCTGTGAAGGATGCAGAGATGCAAGAGTAATGCAAGTATTAGAAAGTGTCAAATTTTTTAGTTTTGTATAGTTGTTGATATAGTTGACCCCTTGATAGTGTTTGATTTTGAAGAACTAAAAATTTATGATATTTTAGGCTTGAGATAATACAAAATTTCTTTTTTTGGGGTTGTATATGGGTCAGGTACCATGGGGATACCGGTTCCATTGCTACCCGACAAGGACCAGCACCGACGTCGATAATGGGCATAACCGACACCGACCACAATGAACACTGGCCCAAAACATATCCGACACTGATGACACCATCAACCAACAATTGACACAAATCATTACCGACACCGACGACACCAACAAATGACACTGATGATAAAAAGGCCGACACCGGCCAACAGAAAAAACTGATAATGCAAGCACCGATAGGTTTAACCGACAAATGATATCGATCATCAGGGTTAGCTGACCAGTAATACTGATACTTTGTAAGAAGCCATAGAGCTTTATTTTGATTATAGGCAACTTTTGATGCTATAGTATGATAATTTGACCAATGTAATAGGGAGGGTACTTTATTTTTGATTGTAAACAATGTATTTGAGTAAGGATTCTGGGTTTTCTTGCTGGTTCTTTCCCAGAGGAGATCTTTAACCAGCTTTTATTATTAATATATATATAGTGGCTTGTCCACTTTTGCTTAAAAAAAAAAAAAAGATTGCTTCTTGCCCTAATTTTGTATGTAGAGAAGAAGGGTGTGCATTCATTGGAGATGTGCAAAGGGTTACTTTGTGAAGGAAGCATAGATCTAGTAGAGTGACAGAGTAGTGAACAACAGAGTAAAGCCATATCAGATTATAAGATCAGAAAAGGTATTGTAAAGAGGAGATCCATTATCAACATCAGAGTGCACATCGAAGGATTAGTACTTGAGACATTCTAACAAGTGTATTAGGTGAAATCTTTTAACATAGTGGTTCTAACAGACCTTTCTAAATCTCTTAGCAGAGTGCTTACTTTAGTGTAAGTTGAAATCCTTTCACAAGGTAGATTGTAATGATCTAAAGCTCTTAACCGGGCAGACCTTTAACCAGGTAGATTGCATATTGTAATCAAACTTTTGTAGCCCTAAAAGGCACACTTTATTAATATAGTAGTGAAGAATTTTTTGGTATCATCCCCACCCCAGTTTTAACTATTTGGGTTTTTGGGCTACCAAATTCTGTGTATTGTGTTATTCATTTACTGTCATGGATGCTACTAGATGTTAGATCAATTTCATATATGTATGTTTGAGGATCAGTTTGTTTTAAAGTGATTAAAGTTCAAGATCTAATTCACCCCCCTCTCAATATCTTGCTTTCCCATTATTTTATTTCCAACAATTGGTATCATAACGCAGTTCTCCTACAAAATTTTTTAATCAGCTTGAGAGTACAGATCTTGAGATGGAGATTTACAGATTGGGTAAAGTCATTGAGAATCAGAAGATTGAAATTCAGATAGCATTGCCTCATCTTGAGACAGCTAGACAAGAATTGATGAAGTCATTGACATCTAGGAAAGATTTGGCCAAACAAATGAATGATACTCATTATCAGGAAGAAGACACTACAAATCTATTTTAGAACGAAGATTCTACTGAGAGCAATGCAATAATTGCATATCTACTGGAAAGGAACAATGCACTGTGTGAAGAAGTCAAGAACCTGAAAAGAGAACAAGAAATGCAGATAGTAAGACTATGTGAAGTAGTGGAACAAAAGAAGAAAGTTGAAGATGACAAAGCTATGGCTGAAGAAGATAAAAGAATGATGACTGTCAGACTTGATGAAAGGGCACATGATGTACAAATGATGACAAACAATTAGGTTGACATGGTGAATCAACTTCTACTTGCGTAATCAGGAGATCAGTAGGAAAGACATGGAAATAATGAATTTGAGATCTGAGAACAGTCAATTGAAGGATGAATTGAGATCTGAGAAAGAACTGAATGAAAGGTTGAATAAACCTAATGAAGCTTTGACTCATTTTGAGAACTTGATGGAAGCATCAAGGAGATCAAAAGATTCTTCTAGATTAGGTCACACTAAGCAAAATATATCTATTGAGAAAGGAGAATCATCTAAAACTAGCGAAAAAGAAGAATGCAAAGTCAAAGAAGAACAAAATTGTATGCCATCACTGTGGAAAATCAAGACATACAACAAACATTTGTTGAAGCAAGAATGGTAAGTCCAATCCTAAACCCAAGTTCAATGGTTAATGCTTTAACTATAAGAAGTTTGGACATAAAGCACATGAATGTTGGGCTAAAGCAAATGATGCACCTCCCACATCAAGAATCAATGGATATTGTTACAACTATCAAAAATTTGGACATAAGGCACAAGATTGTAGATCTAATGATAAGCAACAATGGACATCAAAGACACAAGCTAAAGCACCAAGAAAAGGAAACACTTACAATTGGGATTATAACACAAGGAAAAGTTGTCATTACTATGAAGAGTATGGACATGCACCTGAAGACTAAATAAAGACACATTTCAGAGGAAGATCTAAGAGTTGGATGAATGGAAGCCTATTTTGTTTTAGTTGTTTGAAGATTGGTCATACTAAGAAAGAGTGCAAGACAAGAGTACCTACTACTATTGAGGAAATTAGAGCACAGATTAATCAGACATGGGTAAGGAAAACATAACTAAGCAGCAGAGAAACTACTGAAGCCGAGGTCACCCAATGCAATGGATCAGGTGGTCACACCATCTCAAACTAAAAAAAAGAGGTATGTAAGGAACTGTATTTAAATTTCATATCTTACATCAATTCCTAACATATACTATACCAAAGTCCGTATTTGCATATGATAAGATGCATCAAGATATATAGTTTTTAAAGACTCAGTACTAAGAAAAGTCACTTAAACAATAGAGGTGTTGAGCATCAGTATTATACTGAGATCGAGCTCATTGGCATGTGTGCTGAGCTAGTTTGGGTTGCGACTGAGAGATTGTCAGAGTCGGTCGAGGATAGCTATTTTGCACTAACTCCAATGGATAGAACATTTATTTCAAACCTACTTTTTGACCCTCAAAGCCTATGAATGAACCATTTACAATTCATTTCACCTTGCGATTTGAGATTTCTTGAAGTGTTGAAGCATTGGCGAGTTTGATTTTAGCAGAGATTTTCAAATAATTCTACAGCATGCCATCGGCCATTCAGCAAAATCGTGAACTTCGACAGTTGCCAAGGTACTCTGTTTAATATTTGAAACCCTTTTATCTTGAAATCATGGCCGCTAGTTCATTTGCACTAGTTAAGGGAATGGAGAAGGAATTGAGAGAAGTTCAATTGGTGAGGAGCGACACCTATGCACCTCCCAACTTTTGAGCCATTCCTGAGAACGCTATCAAGGGTGATCTGACTGGAGCCCTATCTTTGATCCCTCTATAGGTAATTATAATTCATGACATTAGGGCATGTTACATGTGTAAAATCAGTGAAGTTAGAGACCATGAGCGGAGGGAATCCTATAGAAAACTATGTATAGACAGAGCCCTAAAACTCGAACACAATCATCTATCCAAGCAAGGGTTAACTCGAGCCCTAGGGTTTTCAAGGAATTTCAGGGATGAATGGATCAACATTGTTCTTAGTAGGGTACATGATATGAGCATTTGGTTGGACAATGGATCGGTAAAGATTACCAAGGGTATCATACATTGTGTAACTGGTTTCCCTACTATCAATAGGAAAAGGACCATGAAATGCCAGAGTAAAGAAGACATACAAAAGGTCACTAAAGCCGTCTAGAACAACAGGGGAATGACAATTTCCACCATTGAAGACTTGGAACTTGTTTTTGCAGTAAGGGTTATAGCTCACAACTTCTATCAGTCAAGTCGACTGGACAATGTGCCTTGCATTGCAGTTGACCAAGCATGAAAAATCATCAAGAAGGATCACACATATGACCTAGCTGAGCTACAGCTAACACAGCTTGCCACAAACCTAGCATCAATCAAGAAAGTGAAGAATTTTGTGTATAGACCTATCACCCAACATATAAATGTACTAATTCAACAATTAGGTGATAACTTTTATAATGTAATAGGAACATACTTTGTGGAGTTCAAGAAAAGAATGAGACTGAGAAGAAAAATTCCTAGTTCATTAGTTGAACAACATTACGAGGATGTGTGTTTTCTGGTAGACACAGATTACACTTATGGTCAGGTTGTAGTACCTAAGGTATCATGGTTAAGGCCATTACCTTATGAAGTAAATATAGATGAAACATCTGCAGCCATAACAACTTTACTAGCAGAGGAAATTGACAATACTGTTAAACATTTTGGTAATTATGAAGAAGCCAAGGCCAAAATTTCTATGAACCTAAAGGATGGCACCATGGAAAGGAAGAGGAAAAATATTGTCAAGAATATGAAGAAGATGGTTGACATTTCTAGTGATGAGGAAGTAGAGGATGCTTCTCTAGGCTTAACTAATGGACAAGGAGAGGACATATCTAGTGAAGAAGAAGAAGAAATTGAGTCTGAAGAGGATGTAGTTGTTAAGGGGAAAGGGAAACAACCAATGGTTTCCAAGGAAACCAAAGTAAGAAAAGTCAAACCTTAGGCTACCCTTCCTACTGCAAACAGACCAAGGACCAGGGCATCATCTACTTCACCTCCTCTGGTGAAAACATCTGTATACACAAGGAAGAATGTTGTTGAGAGAAGCTCAGGAAAGAAGAAACAAGTCAAAACCAAGGCCGTGCCGAGCATTTCTGCCAAAAGACCAAGGAAAAGGAGACTAATCTTGAGTGATGAAGAAGATGAGGAAACAGACACTGATGTACTGAGAAATTTACCTACAACATCATTCAAACATTCTACAGACATTGATGAGGTATGCAAGAATATTAGAAGTTCAACTAGGTTATCTAGATTTAAATTTGTCAAATATGAAAAGGAAAGTATAGAGAATAAGGTCAAATTACAGGAAGCTCTATTAGACATGATGAGTATATCCAAATTGACTCCTATAGAGATAGGGAATAATGTCCCTACAAAACTTTATGATTTCTTATCTGGTAAATGAGAATTTTCATATATGATTGAAAGACAAATTAGGGAAGCAACTTTGGATAGAGTCATCCCACACTTGACAAAGAAATAGAAAGAAAATTTTGCTGATCATTATAAGAAAAATTTTGTACCTAAACATAGAGCTTATGCTATTTTAAAGAATGATATTGAAGGAGTAGTACAACAAAGTACTCAGATTTGGAAAAAGATTTTTGGGTTGTCGGTCCCAAAAGAGAAGAAAACAAATGAAGGAACCTCTAAGAAAACCACCACTAAACAAGCAAAAATAGGGTCTGGACCATCAAAATAAATAGGTGAAGAGAAAACTATAAACTTAACAATGGATAGTCCCATTGACACTACACTGGACAATATTAGCAATGTCGATGCCGAGGATCAAGATGAGCCGGTAGACACAATTATCAAATCACCTATCAAGGCTACTGAGGACGATGAAGAGAAAGATGAAGAGAAAAATGAAGAGAAAGGAACCAAGAAAGAAAATCTAGAAGATCAAGAGGTAAATACTGGAAATCCACCTATTTTAGAGGTTTCTCAGACATTGTTAGACAACAGAGACAAAATGGAAGGAACTGGAGACAAGCCTAAAGAAAAAGAGGCTATACAAGTGTTGGTAAATCTACCACACTCTACTTCATCTACCCCCACTGGACCCAAAATGGGGAATGTACCTAACCAGCAGGGAATCTTGATTAAGATGAAGTCAACAACTAAATTGCTTACTAACAAAGGAAAGGAAATCATTGAAATTGAGTCGATTGACAACTCACCTGAGCCCAAAAGGAGGAAGCTAAATAAGAAGAATTCACCAGGGCTAAATGTAACATTAGATGAAGTCATTGTGATTCCTAAATGGGATCCTGAGAGTTTGTCATACGAGTAGATTCAAACCCTTCAAGAACTTTTGAAGAGGAAGATAAGACATGAAGAAATAAAGAGAGAACAGAAGCAGAAGCAAGTTCTACATGATATCAAAGATATTTTTGTAAAATATTTTGATATGGATGATGTAAATGAATAGGCATATATACTAGAACAACTAGTTCACATTGTACAAAAGGTGACTGATGATAATATTGAGGAAAATGACAAACTATTGCAATGGTCTAAGAGAAAGTTTGAGAACAAAGTACTAGAAAAGATATCTGCTGAGATAGCTACAAAATAGGTTGAACTTTCTTCTGTCATTGAAGTTCTAGAAGAAGTTGCAAACAATGTATTTTCTTTGTACAAAAGACTATGTGATGAGTCATTCTTTACAAAAGAAAATCAACATTTAATTGAGAAATTGCACTTGGCTATGAAGTCAATTCCAAGTTCACTGAGCATGGATGCTAGCTCTAGCTCCATTCATTTTAATAAGTTAACTCATACAAAGAGGAGGTTAGACGAGCTTATGGCTGAAGATGACTCAATCAGGGCCAAATTGATTATGATTTAGGCTGATCTGATACCTCATCTAGAGGTTATTCAGAAATAACTTATAGCTGCAAGAGAATTGGTAAAGAGAGTCTCTCATCTCTTTATTGCAGAAAGTTTGGTAAGTCTAGCTGCTGAGCTAGAAGTTAAGTTGGGAGTTATGAATTTTGTTAAAGATAGTTGGGACACTTCATTTGCATTGATTCTAAAACTTCATAAATAGTTTTTGGATAAGTAAAACTTAACCCCTCCATCTATTAGTGACAAAAACAAGGGGGAATCAAGAAAGGAAGGAACAAATGAACTGAAGGTATAATATTTTTTGATGAAGGCATGTATATTATGTAGATAATCTATTAAGTATGAAGTATAATCAAAGGGAGAGTACTATACGTAATTAAGAAATTTTGTGGATGTAAACAAAATGATAAGTGTTTTTTCCACTAAATATCAAAGGGGAGATTGTTAATCTCTACGTTTTTGTTGATTATTTAGTGTCCACACTGAGTCATTTATTCAGGCAATTTTGGTCGGCTAACACTGCAGATGAGCTAAAATAGTATAGGCCGAGCCACCTTGAAAGTGATTGCCGAGTAGAGAAGATCATAGATGCCGAGCTACCCTACAAGGCCGTGCCAAGAAACAATAGAATTAAGTGTCAAGAAAGACAGTTTTGACATACTTGTCAGAAATGAGACAAACTTTAAGGTAAAATGTCAGCCTAAACATTTTACCTTCAAACATTTGGGGTGAATCAGATCTTTAAGGTAAAATGTTTTGGCCAACTTATGCGAGGTTTGATTTTTTTAATCAATCACACAATGATTCATTGAAGTGTTTGTGCTATCTAGCTAAGTCACATTTCACACACATTTATGGTGCCCACCATGGGGCACAACATCCATTTCTGACCTCACATTTGAGTTGATGTTACAAGTCTTAGGATTCTTTCTATACTTTGATTATGTTTTCTCATATGAGCATTCTCATAGATCAATATGAGTGGAATTGAATTCTCGTATGGCTATGTGAAGATTGTCGTATTAGTGCTTGTAGATTCTCGTACAAGAATCTGCACCATTTTTTGGCAAAATAGAAAGTCTTTTACTATTTTATGATTTGATTTGACTTTGTTGACGTTGACAGGTCGATTGTTTTCTATCTCTCTTGATTTTCTGCTGCTTAACATATCTGTGCAAGTCATTTCATTGAAGACACTTGAAAAAGATCTCAACCTTTTTGTGTAGGATGCGTGCCTGTCCTGAGAATAGCGAAAATATAGGAAAGTATTATTTTTTTGCTTGTTAGTACTCTCAAAATTTTGAGATTACCATATTTTAAAATTTTCTAAGGCATGTATTTTTTTTTCCCTTTGAGCATTGTTTAGGAAGCCCCGTATTGACTTTGAATATTATTGCCATATTTTAGTTCCCGTATGTGAAATTGGTTCTAAAATATTTTTAGTAGAGCTAAAAGTTTATTTTCATGATTAATTCTAAAAGTGACCGGGAATGGAAGCATGGAAGAGTGATTTTTGAAGGTTCAAAGTCTCTACGTGATTGGGAATAAAAGCATGGAAGTGTGATTTTCAGAGGTGTAAAGTCTAAAAGTCATTGAAAATGAAAGCATGGAAGTGCAATTCCCAAAAAGTGTGAAGTCTCTAAGTGATGAGGAATGGAAGCATAGAAGTGGGTGATGACATATAACTGATTGAATGTTTGAAGATGTTAAGTTGATCACCAAAATGCAGAAAGATAATGCAAGACATTAAATCAGTTAATGGATTGTATTGTCATTGATGTCAACTTGATATAATCTG
>MU225301.1:2510115-2522855 GCA_018584345.1 Thuja plicata | reverse complement strand
AAATGCAGAAAGATAATGCAAGACATTAAATCAGTTAATGGATTGTATTGTCATTGATGTCAACTTGATATAATCTGATTGGTTATATTCAAAGTGTCAAAGACTTCAGAGAATCAAAGAGATAAAGTTTATGCTTTTAGTAATGCATAAAGACCAGCATTCACTAAGTGAATACAAACACCGACGGTTAGTGGAACTTGATAGATAGAGAAAATTGAAAGTAAAAGTCACTGTGTTGCCCAAGCAAGAAAACTGACAAGCATTACCGACAATAAGAACCACAAGCATTAACGATGAGAAGAACTTCATAGTGATGCCCAATGAATAGACAACCCCGATGGAGATGCCCAAGGAGAACTGAAGTGTTGACCAAAGCTATCAAAGAGTTCAAACACCGAAATGAAATGAAGTTTAGAAACAACAAAATACTTAGTTGGCAAGAGCTAAAGATAGACTTAACTAGTTGTTAACATTGTTTTCATCAACAAGATAAAGCCATAGATAAGTAAAAGATTTAAAGTTGTTTTATCCAGTTGTCAAGGAGAAATCTAAGGGATAAAACTGAAGTAAAGCATTAAAGAAAGATTTGCTGAAATTGTGGATCACGCCAATAACAAGAAAATCAAGAAGTGAGAAATGGTGATATCATGTCTATAAAGAGATAATCTAATTCAATATGAATTAGGGGAGTGAATAGAAAAGGATGTTGGAGAGAAACTAATGAAGAAAAACTTCATACAATCCTGATCAATCAAGCTAAGGAAATAGATAAATATTTATGTGGACACCAAGCAATAGAGAAGCACAACATCACCGAGCCAGAAAGAAGTGGAGAAAAGGTATTGAAAAGATACATTGATCAGAAAGGTAGAATGAGCTTACAATAGATCTGAAAATTTGCAAGTCTAAGTTGTATGTGTGAACATATCATTTACTGTTTCAGTTCAACCATTGATTTAGAAAGTCTCTTAACCGAGCAAGACTTAACAATCCTTTTTATATTGAGATACATCCCAAGGAGTATCAAAAAGTTTGATCATGAAGATAGCATGAGATGCCAGATACCAGTTGAAAAACTAGGGTTTAGTCATAGAAGGTAGCATAGAGATGCCCAATATCAAGTGAAAAAATATTCTATTTAAATCCTCTAACAAGGTCACACCTAACAGTGTGTTTATAACCTTTAGTAGGTTTGGATCTTCACTGAGCTCACTTCAGAAGAGTGAAAATTTTGGGTTACTGGCCCCAAGTGGTTTTTCCCTTAACAAGGTTTCCACGTTAAAAATCCATGTGTCAAATGTGTTTATGAGTCATTACTTTAGTGTTTTGCATTACACATAACTAAATCTGAATTGATTGGTATACACTAAGCAATTTACTGTATTTCGGTAAATGAAAGAATGCTAATCACTAAACAGTAAGAATAAGGTTTAACATTGAACTCTGATTAGTAGTTATTTATTAATATTGTTTGAAGGCATTCATCTTGTAGGAATGAAGATAACTAGAGGCTTAACATTGTGGTACTAAGTTTTTGGGTTAATTTATTGGAACATTTTTGAGGCCAGTGATTCACCCCCCTCTTAGTTATTTTAACAATTGGTATCAAATCTTGTGTTCTTAGAAAGGGAGTTTAACAACTTAAGAAAAAGATCACAAGTTGAACAAACGAGATGTGCCCAAGTTGAACAACTTTGCATCATGGAAAAGAAAAATAAGACTCCACCTATCAGGTATTGGTAATGATGTTACTCAACACCTTGATGTTGAATATGTGTTGCCTACATTACCTCACACCCTTGAGCAATTGAGAGAAAATCATGAGCATAATTGCATAATGATAGAAATTGCTTCTGTACTCTCCGATGCTGAGTCTGAAGATGTCAAAACCTGCACCTTTGGAAAGAAAATGTGAGATAAATTGAAGCTGGTACATAGAGGAGATGATAATGTACTAAGAGCCAAGGAAGAAAGCCTAAGAGGGAGGTTTGATGACCTAAGGATGAAAGAAGGAGAAAATATCACCCAGTATAGCTGTAGAATCAAAGAGGTAGTCAATGCTATCCGAGGAGTTGGAGGTGTACTCAAAGAAGAGACAGTGATAAGTAAAATCCTAAGAACCTTACTACCTGTATATGCCATTAGAGTATTTTCTATACAAGAAATGAGAGCAGTTTGAAATAATATTGTTACTCTAGATAGTCTGATTGGTAGACTGATTTCATTTGAGATGAATAACTTTGATAATAGTGTCTTACCATCTATAGAGTCTGCATTCAAATCTTCTTTGAAAATAAGTAATTCAAGTCATAAACACACTATGAGAAATGATAATGAAAGTGATATTAAGGATCAAGGACTTTATGAGATTGAAGCACTAATGGCAAGAAGATTGCAGAGAGGCAAAGGTAGATACAAAGGTAAATTACCACTTGTATGTTTTAACTTTAAAGAGGTTGGACACTTTGCTACAAGATGTCCTAACATAAGAAAAGATGACAAAAGTAATGATAGAACATTTGAAAATAAGTTTGACCAAGGTGAAAATAGATATTATCAAAGCAATCGATAATCTCACAGAAGAAATACCTGAGACTACAAGGACAAAGGGAGGAAATCTTGTTACCTGGCTGAGAACAGAGTTGATGATACTGACATTAAATCTGATGAAGACATTGAGATGGTATTTCTAGCCATGAAGGGTGATTCAGATGAAGAAGAATAAAGGTATGTAGAGGCTACACTCATATCTAAGGTTAGTAAGAATGATATTTCAATTATAGATAGTGGCTGCACTCACCACATGACCGATGATAAACCAAAGTTTGAAACGTTTGAATACTATAATGGTGGATCAATAATAATGGGTAATGACACACATTGTCCAGTTGAAGGTAAAGGAACTATAATGTTGAATAACCTGATCAAATATGAGAATGCTTACTAGGTAAAAGGACTGAATTATAATCTGTTCAATGTTTCACAGCTGAATAACATAGGTCACCGAGTAGCATTTGAGAATAAGAAGGCAAAGATATTTAATGAATCAGGAAGGTTGATCAGAACTGGTGAACAGACAAAAGGTTACCAATTCTATCTTGATGATGTAAACACTACTTCTTTAATGACTAGAAATGAAGACATATGGTTGTGGCATAAGAGATTATGTCATGTAAATTTTGAAAACATGATAAAGATAAGCAATAAAAGAAGAGTAAGAGGCTTACTGAGCATGTCAAAGCCTGAGCATATCATGTGCAAGAATTATTAAAAAAGTAAGATGACAAAGTCTAGTTTCAAGAGTAAAGCCCATACATCTAATGCAATTCTAGAACTAGTGCATACTAACCTATGTGGACCTATGAGGACAAAGAGTTACTATGGTGATAGGTATTTCATTCTCTTTGTAGATGATTATTCTAGAATGATGACAATTATGTTCTTAAAAGATACATCAAAATCATTCAAGATGTTTAAATGGTATAAGGCTATGGTAGAAAAACAAAGTGGTAAGGAATTGAAATACTTAAGATCAGATAGAGGAGGGAAATTTATTTTAGATAAATTAACTAACTTCTGTAATGAGAATGGAATTAAAAGATAAATTTGTGCACCAAGAACACCACAACAAAATGGAATTGCTGAAAGGGGAAAGAAATCAAATTTTGATTGTGCAAGAACACTGATGATTGAGAAAAGAATAACTCAAACTTTCTAGAGTGAAAATGTTAGTACTGTTGTCTACACATTGAATAAAGTACAATTGAAGAAGGACAAAAAGAAGACACCCTATGAGCTTTGGTATGGTTACACACCCAATGTAGGTTACTTCAAAATCTTTGGTATTCAATGTTATATTTTAAAAGATGATATAAATGGAAAGATTGACTCCAAAAGTGATGAAGGTATCTTTCTAGGTATTCCACCAAAAGAAAGGCTTATAAATGTCTTAACAAGTCCTCTAACAAGATCATTGAAAGTGTAAATGTAAGAATAGATGAATTTACAGAGAAGAATGATAAGAAAATTTGAAAATAACCTAAAGACTACAAGAGGTTTGTTTACACTAAAGAACCTGACACTCTACCCGAGCAACAATGTATCACTCCTGAGAAACACAAAATTGCACCCGAGTATCAGGCTACAATTACCAAAAATTAGGAAAATACTCATGATAATGTACCGAGTGATGGAGCTTAGAATGAAGGACAAGATGATGATCAAAATGATGGACAGAGAGATGAACCAAAACTTGCCAAGTATGTCAGAAGAAATCATCCAAAAAATCAGATCATAGGAGGCAAGAAGGCTGGAATGAGAATAAGAAGTTAGTCACTAAACACTAGATGTTTACTTTGTGATTTTGAGCCTAAATCTGTTAATACTGCACTTGAAAATGAAGAATGGGCCAGTGCTATGAATGAAGAGATAGAAAAGATTGAGAAGAATAGTACATGGACACTAGTACCAAGACCTGATGACAAGAATGTCATCGGTACCAAATGGATATTAAAAAACAAGTTGAATTAGAATGGAGAAGTCACAAGAAACAAAGCAAGGTTAGTATGCAAGGGTTAGGAACAAGAAGAAGGTATTATCTATGGTGAAAACTTTGCACTCATTTTTGTACTAGAAGGAGTAAGAATTTTACTTGCTTATGCTGCATTCAAAGGATTCAAGGCATACCAGATGGATGTCAAATCTGCATTCCTAAATGGAATACTGGATGAAGAGGTATACATTGAACAATCAGAAGGGTTTGTTGATCTAGACAAGAGGAACATGGTATGTAGACTACATAAAGCCTTGTATGGATTAAAACAAGCACCTAGAGCTTGGTATGAAAGACTTCACTCCTATCTCATAAGCATTGAATTTGTAAGAACAAGTGAAATAGCAATCTGTACTTAAAAGAAGATACCGATGGTAACATTATGATTGATGAAATATTTGTTGATGATATCATTTTGGGGGAAATGAAATGTTATATAAATCCTTTGCTAATGAAATGAGCAAAGAGTTTGAAATGTCTATGTTTGGGGAGATCAAATGGATATTAAAAAACAAGCTGAATTAGAATGGAGAAGTCACAAGAAACAAAGCAAGGTTAGTATGCAAGGGTTAGGAACAAGAAGAAGGTATTATCTATGGTGAAACCTTTGCACCCATTTTTGTACTAGAAGGAGTAAGAATTTTACTTGCTTATTCTGCATTCAAAGGATTCAAGGCATACTAGATGGATGTCAAATCTGCATTCCTAAATGGAATACTGGACGAAGAGGTATACATTGAACAACCAGAAGGGTTTTTTGATCTAGACAAGAGGAACATGGTATGTAGACTACATAAAGCCTTGTATGGATTAAAATAAGCACCTAGAGCTTGGTATGAAAGACTTCACTCCTATCTCATAAGCATTGAATTTGTAAGAACAAGTGAAATAGCAATCTGTACTTAAAAGAAGATATTGATGGTAACATTATGATTGATGAAATATTTTTTGATGATATCATTTTGGGGGAAATGAAATTTTATATAAATCCTTTGCTAATGAAATGAGCAAAGAGTTTGAAATGTCTATGTTTGGGGAGATCAAATTCTTTCTTGGTCTATAAATTCTTCGACAAGATGCAGGCATATATATCACTCAGTCCAAATACATCAAGGAAGTGCTAAAGATAGTCAAGATGGAAGATTCCAAACTAGTTGGAACACCTATGCAAACCTATGTAAGTTGATAAAAGAAGACAAATAAAATGAGGTAAATCAGACCTTATATAGATCAATGATTTGCAAACTAATGTATGTTGTTCATACCAGACCAGATATAGCACATGCAGTTGGAATAGTTGCAAGATTCTCTGCTAATCCCAAAGAATCACATATGACTTATATCAAGAGAAATTTGAGATATCTAAAGAACAACGAGGACTATGGCTTATGGTATAAAAGAGAAGGAAAATTTGAGCTACAAGTCTATACATATTTTGATTGGGATGGAAACATAGCTGACCGAAAGAGCACAAATGGAGGAGAATTCTTCATGGGTAATAGAATTGTCACATGGATCAACAAGAAGCAAGGATGCATCTCACAGTCTACTACAGAAGCAAAATATGTGGCTTCTGCTGCAAATTGCTCCAATATTGCATGGATCAAACAGTTGCTAGAAGGTATGAATATGAAGATTATTGAAACCATGATTATCTATTGTGATAATACCAGTACAATAAACATATCAAAGAATCCATTCATGCATGCTCAGACTAAGCATATTGTTATCAAGTATCATTACTTAAGAGAACAAGTGCAAGAAAAATAATTGATACTAGAATATGTTCAATCCTAGGAACAATTAGCTGACATATTCACCAAGCCATTACCGAAAGATACATTTGAGTACCTGAGACAGAGACTAGGGGTCCAACCCTTGTCTATTAGTTAGTAAGCTGACTAGGAGGCTTCATCAGCCTATACACAAATTTGAAGACCATTCATGTTGATGCAAGATGAGAGATGGAATGCAAAGATACATATGTACATAGGAAGCTAAAAATCTACACCGAACACCAGAGTCACTATATTGCTGATGGATAGGGAAATTCAAGGAGTATATTATAAAAAGGGGTGGAAGATGATATGGAAGAATTTTTTGGAATTGTTGTCAAAGGGAGAGATTATCTCATTATCAGTGAGAGATTATATCATTATCTACTCATTATCCATGGAGAGAAGTTCCTAAGATTTCAAAGGGAGAGTTAATCACTATCCAAATGGAGAGATTACATATGAAACATCCATCAAAGGGAGAGAAGTAATAAAAGGGAGAGAATACATACTAATGGAGAGATTGTTGTCAAAGAAAAAGAGATGATCAAGGAGAGGAACAGTCAAGGCAGAGCACATATCAAAAAAAGAAACAAAAGCTGATACACCTATCTAGTAAAGCGATTAAATATTGAAGAAATCAATCTAAAAGAAATAAATCTAAGCTATTTGAGCTTATCGAGAGCCAGACATTTGTATTGGTTATAGAACAAAAAGATTTGGAAGAGATGGATGAAATACACTTGATATATTTCATATTGTATTAGTAATAATATAGTGTGTTGCCATCAATACCAAAGGGAGAGATTGATGACATATAACTGATTGAATGTTTGAAGATGTTAAGTTGATCACCGAAATGCAGAAAGATAATGCAAGACATTAAATTAGTTAATGGATTGTATTGTCATTGATGTCAACTTGATATAATCTGATCGGTTATATTCAAAGTGTCAAAGACTTTAGAGAATCAGAGAGATAAATATTATGCTTTTAGTAATGCATAGAGGACCAACATTCACTAAGTGAATACAAACACCTACGGTTAGTGGAACCTGACAGATAGAGAAAACCAAAATTAAAAGTCACAATGTTTCCCGAGCAAGAAAATTGACAAGCATTACCGACGAGAAGAACCACAAGAATTACTGATGAGAAGAACTTCACAGTGATGCCTGACAGACAGACAACCCCAATGGATAGACAACCCCGAAGGAGATGCCAGAGGAGAACTGAAGTGTTGACCGAAGCTATCAAAGAGTTCAAACACTGAAAGGAACTGAAGTTAAGAAATGACAAAATACTTAGCTAGCAAGAGCTAAAGATAGACTTAACTGGTTGTTAACATTGTTTTCATCGACAAGATAAAGCTAGAGATAAGTAAAATATTTAAAGCTATTTTATCCAGTTGTCAAGGAGAAATCTAAGGGATAAAACTAAAGTAAAGCTTTAAAGCAAGATTGGCTAAAATTGCGGATCACGCCAAGAATAATAAAATCAAGAAGTGAGAAATGGTGATATCATGTCTATAAAGAGACAATCTAATTCATTATGAATTAGGTGAGTGAATATAAAACAAGGATGCTGGAGAGAAACTGATGAAGAACAACTTCATACAATCCTGATCAATCAAGCTGAGGAAAGATCTAAAGATCTCTGCGGACACTGAGCAACAGAGAAGCACAACATCACTGAGCATAAAGAAGTGGAGCAAAGGTATTGAAAAGATACATTGATCAGAAAGGCATAATGAGCTTATAATAGATCTAAAAATATGCAAGTCTAAGTCGTATGTGTGAATAAATCATTTACTATTTCAGTTTAACCATTGATTTAGAAAGTCTCTTAACTGAGAAGGACATAACAATACTTTCTATATTAAGATACATCCCAAGGAGTAACAAAAAGTTTGATCATGAAGATAGCATGAGATGCCAGATACCAGTTAAAAAACTAGGGTTTAGTCATAGAAGGTAGCATAGAGATGCCCAATATCAAGTGAAAAACTATTCTATTTAAATCCTCTAACAAGGTCACACCTAACAGTGTGTTTGTAACCTTTAATATGGTTTTCTCTTCACCGAGCTCACTTCAGAAGTGTGAAAATTTTGGGTTATCGGTCCTTAGTGGTTTTTCCCTTAACAGGGTTTCCATGTTAAAAATTCATGTGTCAAATGTGTTTATGAGTCATTCAATTAGTGTTTTGCATTACACATAACTAAATCTGGATTGATCAGTATACACTAAGCAATTTACTGTATTTTGGTAAATGAAAGACTGCTAATCGATAAATAGTAAGAATAAGGTTTAGCAATGAACTCTAAGTAGTAGTTATTTGTTAATATTGTTTGAAGGCATTCATCTTGTAGGAATGAAGATAACTATAGGCTTGACATCGTAGTAATAAGTTTTTGGGTTGGTTTATTGGAATATTTTTGAGGCCACTGATTCACCCCGCTCTTAGTTATTCTAACAGTGTGATTCCTGAAAGTGAAAAGTCTAAAGGTCATTGGAAATGGAAGCACATGTAGGCAATTCTCAAAATACTGAAGGGCTGTTTGAGGCAGTCAGTGATATAATCTGTGAGTTGGAGATGATGGTTATTTAATAGGCCATATGGTAAAGAGGCAGTTAGTGTTACAAGCTAAGAGTTGGAGACGAAGGCTAGTCATTGGCTCGCAAGGGTTAGTAGATGTAAAATAAAATGTTGGAGAGCTAGTGACTTGCGGTTTTGTGCTTTTAGTCGCTAGGTCTCTACGGTTAATAGTTTGAATATTTTTTTCCAGCAAGTTAGAGATGGGCGGTTTGATTGCTTTGGTCACCAACTCACAAGGGTTTGAGGATTTATGAGTTTCAGTTGGAGAGTTAGAGGTTGAACTTATGAAAAATTATCGCTAGGTCATGAGCTCTTATAAGGAAAAATCATTTGGGCCAAGGATTAGCAACTAGGTGCCATGTGTCCAGTTGATTTCGTAGTGACTAATGAAACATAAAGAATAGGTCTTGGACAAATAGGAAAGAGATATAGATATCCATAGTTTTAATGAAGTACTTGATGCATTTTTAGAGCTGAGATAGAATTTATAAAGATTATTGTAGAGGTTGGCAGGAAATCACAAATGTTAATTAAATTGAATCAGATAGATAATTTGAGGAATTGAAGATTTTTCAATTGGCTGGGGAAAAGAGGTTGATAGGTGGGAAATGTTCCTAAAGGGAAAGAAGACCCCAAACAGAATCATTTGTTGACATTTTTTTTCTCTTTCATTGTGATTGTGATAACAGGGTAGTTGTAAATTTGTAATGAGTTAGAAGGAGATAAATTTTATTTATAAGTATCTTGAGTTTTCTATCAAAAGATATAGATAACTTATACTTTTTCAAAGATTAATTGATCTAAATATTTGAAGAAGAATTAGGCCCATGTACCTATTTCAAGTCTTTTCTCAGGGTTGTTGTTGCTTCCACATCAGTCTGGGGTTTAAGCTGTCTTTTTCTTGATCTTTTTAGTTTTGTCCTCAAGTGATTCGAATCTTGTTGTATTCCTTAGTCTATATAAGGAATTCTAAGATCACTTGAGAAGGGTTCCCATTTTTTGATGTTATGTTAGTCTATGTTAAATAAAATATAATTTTTAGAAATAATGGGAAGTATGTACTCAGAGGGGAGGGGTGAATCAGTACCTCTAAAACTTTTATTTAATTAGCTTTTAACCTTATGTAATCAAATATTTGCTTTACTGATCATATATGCTATTCTTTATTTATGCATGTGATATCAATTCATAATCTTAATTGTATGTAGACATTCATAGAAACATTCATGAAAGCAATAATACATAACACAAGATATGGTAACACAGAAAATCCCTGTTAGAAGGTAAAAATTGCGGTGGGGATGACACCCACAAAAACTTCACTATCTGAAGATTGGAAGGGGCTGGTTAAGGCTTACAATTTTGATCACTTCTAATGATCTACCCTATTAGGAGTATTATGTGGAGACTGGTTAAGGTCTACTTTGTTAAGAGCTTTAGCAACACTATTTAGTGTGCGCTCAATTAAGAGATTTACAATAGGATTATTAAATCCACCTTTCTTGAAAGGATTTCTTCTATTTGCTACACTTGTTAGAATATAGAAAAAAATACTCATTGACCTAAGTGTATGTAATCTATAATTTTTGATTATAGATCCATTCAAGATTACATGTACAAAGTATCACCTAATGTGATTTTTTAATACCTCTATTACTCGGTAGCCTTGATTCTTGGTTCTTGATAACCGAATTCATCTTTTGTTGTTCTAATTTTTGAAACTCTTAGTCTGATCCATAGATGTGCTCCTTGGCTACATTCATCCTCTCATCCTTTGAAATGAATGATTACAACATCTATTTATACAATATATTTGACCTTTTTAGTTTCACTTGTTACAAACTTAGCTCTATGATCAAAGGTTTACAACTTGACCTTGATCTCCTAGTTTGCATATTTTTAATTAGTTAGACTGATTAAAACAATAACAATTATCTTTCTTGTCCTTCAAGATATGGTTTTAAAAGAAATCAAAACTTTAAATATAAAACATAAGTGTTTTATCTGACGTGGAAGTTAGATCCACTTTTCTCGGGATATAACTAACTTTTGGTGTCTGATGCTCATTTTTCACTGAAATTAGTTTGTCTATCTTTCAATGTTCATTTTTTGAACTATCTGTAGGGCTCCCTTTCTCTGTCAATTTCCTCTATTTCTTCTTTGTTAGTTTATAGTGTAACCTACTTGTTGGGTTCCTCTGTATCATCTTCGGGTTGACTTTTAGTTTACAATGTTAAAGTGTGTCGACAGGTTTCCTTATACTTATCACTTTTGGTTCTGAACTAAAACCTGACTTTCAATGTAGTGTAACTAATGGTTCAAACAACTATTTTCACTTTTCATACTAATGGAAAAACTTATGTCATCAATCTCCCGCTTTGACATTAGTATCAAAAACTGATATGTGCAAAATACTAAAGTGTTTAGTATGTACACCATGTGTTTACCTTAGTCATTTCATGAGACCCCCTATGCATATGCCGGTATAGTATAAGTATATACATGTATACTTTCCTTTATACTATATCTTCCTTATCACCTTGTCTTTTCCCTTTGTGCTATATGTACTGTACATATCATTCTCCCCTATTGTACATATCACTTTCCTTTATTGTACATATCATTTTCCTTAATTGTACATATCATTTTCCCCCTTTTTTGATAGTAAGGGCAAAGGAGTATACTTACAACTTATCAAAAATATGAGAGTGAGAGGTCTTCGTTTCCTCCATCATCTTCTCCCATTTCTCCTTCAGATGTTTAAGATCCATATGCTCGAGTGTAATCCTGGCATGCATGTTGTAGATGTTGTCTACTAGAGACATCTCGGGGGTGGCAATTGGCTGTCTTGCTAAACTGATGTGTTGTTGCAGAAGTGTGAGGTTCGGTAAAATTTGAGCCTGTATCTCGGTAACCTCTTCTCTATATTGTGATTCTTCTTCCAAAAGTTCTTGTCTTAACCTTTTGATCTCTATTATTTTATCATAATGCAATTTGATTGCATTGCCATTTGTGGTTAGACTATTTGCACTTGCATTTAGATCAAAATCGATCTTTGCAATCTTATCATTATTATCCTTTGTGAATTTCTATAAAGTGCATAGCTTTTGAATTAAGGAAATATCTTCAGAAATGATTGGATCTAATTCATTTATTAGTGTAAGGTATAAAATTTGGCACAAGAAGGATTCCCTAAACAAAATTTATGCCATATAGTAAAGCGAGATCCTAAGGCCAAATTTATGTTTTCTTACACTTAATTATTATGATAAAATAGCTTAAGGAACACATAAGAAATAAATGGACAAGATACCTACCTCATAACATAGAAGATCTAAAAAAACTCATTTTCTAAAGTCTGTATTGAGTTTTTGGAAAATCTGACAGTTGATACTGAACCGGAACGCAGAGATGAACAAAACCCAAAAATCTTTTTCCGTTCTGATGTCGTCTTATGAAAAAGGTCAAACTTGACCCCTAAATGTCAACCCTAACCCAATAATGTTGACCCTGACCTGCACAGATCCAAAAGTGACTTTGTTCGCGGATCCTAAAAGTTTGCCAAAAAGGGTATCTAGATCTGGGCACAAATCCACTGTTTTGTACCTGTAACTCTAAAAAATAGCACATGCAAATATCTAAAAGGGGGATTTTGGGGTGGCTATATAGGGTTTTTCCTTAGTCAAACCTCCATTTTGGTGATCTCCACCTCCATGAATAGCCGAATATAGAATGTAATGTGTGTGTGTATTGATCTCTTGAAGAGAGTTTTGTAAACATGCAATATCAAGATCTAATCTTCTAGATTAACAACCCT